>JTDE01020787.1:0-12685 GCA_014338405.1 Paragonimus skrjabini miyazakii | reverse complement strand
ACCACTCTCATTACATGCTGATCGGTGAAACCTATAAAAACGACGTCTGTTGTGTTTCAGAGAATAGAGTTCAGGACAGTAGTGGACGTATGTGACTAACAGCGTCATCAATATCTACCCGATATTGGTTACACACTGGTTACATACTCCAGGTGATTCCACGACTGCCGCTACCAGTCAAGCTGGAGTAGGCCGCAGCCACATAAGTAAATTAGATTCCTGTTGACAGTAGACTTTGCGACGCCCACTCGGTAGGTTTTGTTAAAACCAAGTCTAGGCAAAACCTTCTGAAGTTTATTCATTGTGTCTGTTTACGCTCCTACTTACTGTAGTGACGTCGGCGTCAAGGACGCGGTTCAATTGCATCTGACCGCTTTTCTTCAGTCAGCACGTGGTTCTTTTATAGTCGTTCTGACCAGTGATATGAACGCCAATGTCGGCCGCCTTGGTGGAGCCGAGTCTCGTTTAGGTGGCAGGTTTGGGATAGCATCACATCGCTCGAATAATAATGGAGGACTGTTGCAACTGTATTCTGAGTTATTTTTAGCCGGCATTGATTTTAAACATCGTGCACGTCATTGCTTTACTTGGCAACCACCTTCTCCGAATCAGGCCTAGTCGCATATAGACCACATAGCTGTTAGTTATAGGTGACGTGGTTCCATTCAGAACTGTCGTCCTTGTTGGAACACACACTTGGGTTCGGATCATTTGTTGGTATGTTGTCGTTTCGTTCTTACTAATTCTGAGCAAAAATCCCACTGACAACAACGACTAGCTGTTGAGAAACCGGCTATGCCGTCGGCAGAGCATAAGCTTAGAAAGTTGCCTTAGTAGTTCTCACTCCGAAGACCCTCACAGTTTATGGACTGAGATTTCACAGGCAGTTTACGAAGCAGGTACAGTAACATGCGGTACGGGGGTACATCTGTTAAACAGGCGCTGGATATTGGAGAAATCCTTGGAGTTGTTAGGAAGCAGAGAGAGCATTCTTCCGGATGGTTCATACAACAATTTTAGGAGAAATATTCGTAGGAAACTGAAACGTGGCTTAAATGCTGACCGTGAGGCTTGACTATTGGAAACAGTTAAGGAAATAGCGTTTTTGTTCCGGATAACGTCAAGTAACACTCTTCAGGCTTATCCGTGCTACTGATCCCAGACGACCTCTGTCACTGAAGCTATCAGCCAGACAAATGAAACCCTTATCAATAGTAAGTCCAGAATGCTAGGGTGGTGGGCGGAACACTTTAAGGGTCAATTTAGCTGGTATCCTGCTCCTACTGTGTTGCCGACACACACTTGTGATGTAACACTCTGATCGGTAGATTTGGGACAACCAACTGAAAATGAGGTACGCAATTGCATTCCGGCTCTCAAACGTCCAGATGCTCTCATGTCGGCACTTTTCAAAGAAGGTGGGTTGGCGGTAATAGTGGCTTTCATTCAACCTGTGTGAATGACGGAGACTATCCCTACGTGCTACAGTCACTCGATACTAGTTCCCATGTTCAAGAAAGGAGTCTGGGACTCTTGCAAATTTCAAGGAGGAATTAGTTTGACCCCGATCATTACCAGGGTTCTGGCATTCATCATACTTCGCCGACTCACTGCAGCTCGGGAATCAGGGTTTCGCACTGGGTGTGGATGTATAAATCACACTTTTACTCTTCGCCGAATTCTACGGCAGTGTCATGTGTACCGCCGGCGAACAATCACCGTATATCTCCACCATAAAGATGCGTTTGGTCCGGTGGATCGATCTTCAGGGTCGCTTAAACGCAGGGGTGTATCGACCAAGTAGGTAAACATACAGCCGGCGCTTCTTCACATACCTTACCTCAGGTTGGGATTCTGTCTGACAGTTTCAACACTGTGAGCAGCGTACGTCGAGGTTGTCTACACTTACAATTTTTGTTTCATTTTATGATGGGTGATATAATGGAGGATTGTCTACGGCAGTCACAAGATGCTGGTGTGCATAGCCTACTTGATTGAAGACTGACTGATCTCGATTGTGCTGACGAAAAGGTGATGTTGTTTAACACTACAAGCAAAACAAGAAACACTAGAGGTTATTTTGCGTTCTGTTGAATGTTTCGAGATGCGCTTTGCAGCCTCGAAATGCAAAGTACTTCTGCAAGATTGCTGTAATTACGTAGATTAAGTGTTATTTAATGACGTCATAGGGGTTGTTGACCAGATTATGTACTTTGGAAGTTATATTAGAGGTGGTGGATGTGTAAGGGATGAAACAGAAGCGTGTATCTCTAAAGCTATGGCGGTGTTTGCTGATCTGTGGCACTTCTGATGACAGAGAGATATCTCTCTGATGCTTAAATGTCGCGTGTATAGGGTGACAGTGAGGGCACTGTTACTTTACGACAAAACACTTGGCCGTTCAGGGTAAAAGACGTGAATAATCTTCAGGGATTTGACCACCAATGTACGTGTTCGATCGCTCGTACCGAGTGGCACCAGCGATTAAGCAACGAAGAGGTTAGGAAGCGGGTATTTAGTAGTGAGCTTCAAACGAGTTCTTTAGTTCATTCATTACACTTGCACAGACTTAGATGGTTAGGTCACGTACTGAGGATGCCAGCTAGTCGTCTGCCACGTCGAACACTCTTTGCCGACGCTGTGGCCGACTGGCGTAGATCGGGTTTGTCATTGTTGTTGGGAAGGTTTGGCATTGGACGCGTGAAAATCAACATTAGAGATGTGATATGTTGGAAGTCACTTAGACCAGAGTGTGTACGGGGTACACTCCCTGGCGTAACCCCATTTTACATTATTTCGGCACTGCGTTGGTTAGAAGGGTGTTAAAAATCGGTGAATTTTATCGCAAGGATTGAACAGTGAATTTGACACAACCATGTGATTGCTGCACTCTGTTATGCTGGAATCAGGAAATTTTGTTACTGCCCCGGTTCGATCGCATGCGAAACCTTGCCGAAAATGCTACTAGCTAATTTTAATCAGTTACTTAGAGAATGTATGAACATATGTATACAAAAACCAACAGACCATGCTATCGTTGGAGACACTCTTGATTCATAGTCAAGCCGCTGTCCGATGGCAGTAGCTAGCGACCAACCAATGCGATTAACGCGGCTATAGGATTGAGATGTTTGAATTGGTTAACGAAGGGGTGACCACTGTCAACTGCACCAGAGGTTTCCAGGTGACAGTGAAACTGTTGACGCTACTCATGTACTCGATATCAAAGGATGAGTATGATCATTTACGAAAGTTACTCTAACAATAAAACGGTTCAGATACTGATGAAGTCTGGCGCAGAAAAGAATTACGTACATCAATCTGGCGCAAACCCTTTCTTCTGCCAAATAAAAACCTGATAACAATACGACTCCATATTTACGTACATATTTGAATACATTGTGCCTCAATCTGTTATTGGTTGGGACAATACCTATGTAACGGTGTAACAGTTAATAAGTTGACATGATCAACCTATAGTTATACCGACACGTCACTGACTGCTCAGAATTCAACACGAACTCACCTTTCATCCACTAGACCGTGGTAATAAAGGAAGTAAATCAATGAGTTATCGTTCAGTTTGAAGCTAGTCAGAGGATTACCCACAGCGATACCCTGACGTGGAATAGAAAGTAAGGGGAGCAGTTCAAGTCGAGCACATTTTGAATGAAACGGAACTCAAGTTATAAATCACACTAAATCAATAAGACACTTTATGTACCTCGGTACGTGAATCTCCGCTGAAGTAAATCACATCAATATAACTGAAACCACAGGTGCTGCGAAGTGACGGGACAAATGGGACATTGTTTGGAAGAAAGATCTTGCAACGAGTGATATATATCACATCTCTGGCAATACTTACACAGCATACGTGAACGGCTGGAAGCCGGATCAGGTGCGGCTTTGACTCAAGTCAAAACTTACTACATAGAAACGACGTAGTCTCAAAGAACATTTCTAACAAAAGTAAAGGAAACAGTGTTGATGACACGTGAATAAGTAGACGAACTGATTGTAGTGTTCAAACGGGCATCTCATCGACTGAAACACGGGGCTATACCGAATAGTACTTCTAATCACTATCAGGTCTCCACTCAGGCAAGTGATACTTATCCGCATTATTCGAATAGAACAGCTACGGTTTTGATAGTTTTTGAGGGAACTGCCTAATCATCGGCGGTTTCGATAAATAACGTTCGATGCAGTAAACACTCAGCTGATTTGAAAATTACGTGACCGGATTATCTCGGATCACGCAGTTGTACTATTTGGCCAAGTATTCACGTACCGAAGATTTTTGAAAGCTTTCTGCAATTCACGTTTTGCATCGAACAAAGATGTATTTGAAGTGTTGACGCTTCTAAGTATCTCGACACGCATCCGATATATTCATCGGTTTGCAGGATCCAATAAAGCTATAGACGGTAATTCATTTCACGACTACCGGTGATAAACCAGTGCTGCGCTGTCGAGAGCGTTAAACTACAGTACTATACCTACTTTTCTGAAGAGTTACAGAAGTTGATTAATATAAGTTACTGATAAGTAGTTTGGCAGATGTGATAATTAAGAAGAGATCCATTTGCGAAAGTCTGGACTCCGGATGGATTCGAACCAATGACAGAAACACCATGCCCAAACGCTTCAACCGGTAGAGTGCTTACCGCGTTTGGGCATGGTGTTTCTATCGCTGGTACGAATCCAGCCGGAATCCAGACTTTTCGCAAGTGGATCTCATCTGATATAAGTTAAAAAAATATCCACAAAAGAATTGGTGATTTGACAGAAGGTCACCTTAAAGTATATGTGAACATGAAAACTGCACTCGCTAGAATATGGAATTCAATGTATGCTGGTCAACATCCCCGAACATTCCTCAGTCATGTCAACTTTACTTAAAACTTCGAAAGCCCATTTCATCCCTCCTCAACACAAAAGAATACGGCTGTTTCTAACTTTATTTCAGTTTTCCCTTACACCAAAACAACATGATAACACTATTATCTTAACCGAGGTTGTGTATGGCCAGTACCTAGCACAATCTAAAGCGATTCTTTCAGTTTGTTTAACCGTACATAGTTCAGCTGTTTGCCCAAACACGAAACTAATTACATTTGTAGCATAATTTTTACGGCACATCGCTTCAAAATACAGCACATTGTCCGTGTTAACAAGATTTTCCACAGTGACCACCTTGATGGTGACAATTTTCTCCGGATCATAGAATTCCTATTGGTATCTCCGAAAACTTCAGTGATGAGCTGTGAAGGTATCTGCAACGTCCCACGAACGGCTATTTTGTTCATTGAAAACAAATAGTCCGACAAGCAACGCAATTTCAGGCTGGTTCCATGTATTTTTCGCACAGTTTGCAAAGGTCCAATGTGCGACCGCTGCGTGGTTGTAAACTCAAGCGCGTAGCATAAAGAGAATCTAAAGACGCGAGAGTTAGTATTGGCGCGATTGTGCGGCTATTCGGCAAGTGCCATTGTAAATATGCTGGTGTTTATAGTGGGTGAGCTATCAGCGGACGCAAAACAACTTGTTAACAGAAAGATAACGAGTGCATCAGGCCCACGTACATTAACTCGATTATGTATTCTCCACTCTCAGCAATCAAGGATTTCCACCACCAAGCACATCACTCACTGTCATATTCATAAACGTGGACTGTGGTGATCTGCTACTATTTAATTCCTTGAGTTTTGTTGATATACTGTATCTACAATGTTTACTTCGTCGTTCAGTCGAAAGTCCAAAGTAATTTGTCATCTTTCTTCTACACAAAATTCACTAACATCTAATCCTATTCCGATATGTCTTCTGCCCATTTTCTCAATACTTCTTTTCAGTCTAGGATTTATCATTCCAATATCTGTTTATATTTCGTTTCTGTGAGGATATCGTTTCATTTCCACACCGGACTATCCAGTGGCTTACTGGTCAGTTGCACTGCAAACGCCTCCATTCATATTCCTCCTAGTCTTGTTCTCTTCAGTCTACACTAGGTACTCGGTGGAACCGGAAAGGGTAGGACGCAAACTAGTGGTGGTGACGTTTGTGGGCTGACTTTGGTTGGTTGAGGTCGATGCAACAGAATAAATCGGAAACGACGTTGCCGTTCTTGTTGTCTCACAAAATGTGATAGAAAGACTACTAAGAAAGACTACTGATGGTATTGCTGTGGATGTGGAAAGTAAGTTGAAAATTTTAGGCAGAAACATTTCTATGAAGTGCAGGATCGTGTTGCGTCAGTTATCTCCTGAGAAGAAACTTTCCGCCATTATACACGAGAAGCTTGCTGAGGTTCGAAGAGGTCCATTCCACCATGCAGAAATTGTACGACAGTTTTGTCTGATCTAAACCTGCCTGTTACAGTAATGAAATCAGGATAGAGCATAAAACAGTGTAGCTTTTTCAAACTATTTTTACACACCGCTATAGCAGCCTAAAAATTCATCTACACGGAACACAAGAACACCGACTAAAGTTTGCTGGACTGACGTGAATAATGACCAGAAACCAATTGAAACGTGCACTGTTTCTGGTGAGCTTGCTGTGGATATTATCTCACCAAGCTTATTCTGTAGAAATCGTGTTGAACCACGTGGCGTCAATGTGTGACTCACATGACTCACCCGGAAGGCTTTTTGGTTACTAGTACATGGGATAAAGCGGCTTCCTTAAAACAGATTTCTGGGTTGCCAACAAAACTGCCGTTTCTATTTTTTAGTAGTTTCACTGTGTAAGCTGACCTGAGTTTGCTGAATTGACAAGAGGTGGTAGTTGTACTCACACCGATAACAAGGGTCAAGATTGAAACTAGTTTTCTTAAGACTCTGAGTCGAGTAAAAAGATGCTGTACTACCTTTATCCATTTACATTTTCGTAAAGCAAGCGATAGCTGAGTGGACGTATGTGAGACTTGATCGAGCCACCTTAATCGATTAGATGACCTCACTTCAGACTAAGAACGGGTATCTGTCCCCGAAACACAGTCGTAACTCATTACTTCTCATGTGTTATCACCACCAAATAGGCTCCGCAGACGACAAACATAGTCGCGTTTCATGTCTCTTAAACGCAAAATGCAATCACGCTCACCTTAGTAGTACCAAATCAGGCAAATAAGAATTGGGCTACAATAATACATGGAGAATTCTTTTCCTCAACATAAGCGTGTATTGTGTTTGTACTTTACTGTATCACATCAAACATTGTGCATGACACAGTGCGAAACAGTGGGTTAAGAATGTCTTATTATATTTCGAAGGATAAATGGCAATTTGCTTTCATTGTGGCAGCGCTTAATTTTAGACTTGGCATCAACGTCCCTTCAGGCTACTACGAGTACTTCGTGAAAAGCACATACAGCTATAGTGACAGGTTTATGATTCACATTGTAAACGCGAACTGCTTCAGAAAATTGGTTAAATAGACGTTTTCGGTTTTCTGACTGGTGTTCACAAATAAAGGACGATAGTTTTAATCTGTGCTGTTGAAAGACAGCATCACGAGTCCGAATCAAAAACATCTAAGCCGCCATTTTGAGAGCAATTTTATTGATTCATCAAATATTCCGTCTCTCTTTAATTCTTGTAACTCTGCACGCCTTTTCATCTCTGTGCATATCGTTCATTTATCATTATACTGATGGCAACAACGTTAAGTATATAGTTAAGCCTTAATTAACAATAGGCTAATGAAAATAACATTGTGAGAATCATTGAAATGATTTTTGACTGGGGTACCAGCTTTGACAAGTTTGCAAAAGAGAGTTAATCACGAAAATTTGTCAGTTCTTGACAAAAAACATCAATTTTACACTGCTGGGCAAATTTCAGCATCAACGTTCGCCCATAAGAAACCAGTCACTTCGTGCAATCGTTACAAACAAACATGTGGCTGCTACCTCTAGTCGTCAAGCGCTTCCTCTCTAGGGGCACTACATTATGTCACTCATTTCCAATCGTCCGCATTAACAATAACTCATTCTGTACTGATCCATGTTTGCACTTAGGTAGAACACATCAATATGTCTCCACTAGTTAAGAATGCTCCCATCGAATGTGGTGAACTAAGTGTACTAATGATAATCGGTCACCTGTGGTAGACACTGAACACATCACAGCAACAAAGATTGTCTTCCAAAGCTGAATATTGAACCAAGACGTATGGTCTAGGAAAAAGTAACATAAAGCGTACCTTCAGATTCAATCCGTTTGTCGAATTCTCCAGAATACGCAAAGCCAGAGTAGGTACGTAGACGCCAGCATAACTTTCTCCAAAAATGAAGAAGTCTCGATTTTTGTAAGCGGGGAACTTCTCCATAAAGCTTAGCAGTGCATGATAATTATTCAGTGAGGTCTGTGGGTATAAAATTATCAGACTTGAAAGCCATGATGAGGGTTAAAAAATACAATAAGTAAACAATACCGCATTTATTAAAATTCTGATTTCCCCGAAAGAACACAAATAAAATGACGTCCAGCATACTTGGATGGAAACAAGACAATACTCGAAATCTAGGAACACGGGCTCGAAGAGGTCATAAATAACAAACAATATAGTTTGCAGTCCGAACTAATGTCGCCTGGTAAATTGCGTAGAAAATCGGCTAAGATTTACTGAGCAGAATAGGTATTATTGTCAACTTCTTAGACATCAGACCATACTATTGTCTGTTACTACAATAACTTGCATTGTCAAGAGAAAGTTGAATGCTTCGGCTGACCGATTGATGTGCCATTATACAGTTAAAAACCATCAGCTGAACCCGTTATATGGTGGCCACACGTGCTTTTGAGTGCGCAAACTGGCCTTCACACTAGGTCCTAGGTTCGGATTGTCCTGAAACCGCAGGCGGCCATTAAAACATAACGGATACTCGTAAATGTCACAGTTACTATCACGGTACCCTATGATCCCATCGTAACAGAAATCACGTAATAATTTACCCCTCAAGAATTTCCCGAGTGATTGCAGTTACGTTCATGAATTTACTCTTGCTCCTAGTTACATGTTTGTTCGAAACATGCGGGGTCCCGTTTGAAACATACCTCCTGATGTGGTGTTGGGGTTTTGTGCATCTCCAGGGCTACTTATCTACTTGTTTCACATGGTCGCAGTAACCAACTTCTTCTACAACGTATATCTTAGAAGTTCCACTTTTCATCGCTTTTTTCAATATATCAGTTAATATTTCGGTGTACATTTGCCTTTCTACTTCGAAAAACTTGTATAAATTCATTTCAAATGTTTGCAAAGAAAGCATCTCAAACAAACCATTTTAAATTCTAAAGGGCTCCAAAGTAAATATCTAATTCTCTGTTAGGATCGAAATACATAAACAACATTACTGTTGTGGACTCACCAAATCATCGTCGGTTGTGACATTTCTATCTTTCGCAAACGAAAAACCGACCCCAGCTGGCGTCTCCAAAAATAAGATGTTGGCGAACTTCACAAAAATAAAAGCAAATTATCACAGAAATTTCAAAGATGCTGTTACAGCGCACGATACTTTTGAGAAGACAAAGAAAAACGCAGGATGGTTCAAGTAGCATAGTTCGACCAAAACTTTGAACCTAAAATACCAGAAAGTCAAAACTAAAGAATATACAAAACAAACAACAAGCAATGGCGATTGACTTTTCACATAGTCGCTTGTCAACACAAGTCACATTGTACGTAGGTGAACAGAGGTAGAAACGGTGCACACTGGCAGCAATACCAGTCTGATCAGCAGAATACACTGGCTCACGATCCGCAAACAATATCTAGTCATGTTCGGTTCCAGCTCACTGTTAATGCACCACGTTGATGATTGATTGCCTTTGAACCGAACGTGCGCCGGAGACCATCGAGTTTATTAAACTCAAGCACAAACACCAGAGGCTGCCTGAGCGTCGAATCAAAACCCGTGATTCAGTAGTTAGCATGCATCGATTTAAGGTAGCCTGGTGTAAACGGGACTGACTACAGCATACCCCGTCATCACGAAACCTCCTGGCAAAGTCTGGTTGTCCAAAAGGTACCCAGCATCAAACGGGTGACCCAATAAATTCAGCCTGCCTCACTTTCACTGAGTACCTTGGTTCCCCAAGATCGCTACCTGGACAACAAACAATGGGATATGGATGGTTGTAGTAAATCAAAGCACGTGATTCTCTTTATACTCGTTCACTTCCATTAGACAATAAGCTGAAACAGTGTTCTTCATGTTGAGCTGCATGGAAATATAAGAGAGTGATGATTGGAAAATGAAAAAGAAGGGCCTGAAAGAAAAGTCTTTTAGTTACCTGACTGTAGAATCTACCGCCTGTTCTAAATGACTTTTGCTTAAAGAGTGTTAACTGCCATAGTTGCACCCGTCTCAACCGTCTTCTTTGAACATCCACGTGCCTATAAGTTGAAACCTGTTAGATCTGGTTGACTGTCATTTTTGAGTTTAGTGTTTAAATAGTGCACTGTAAGCAAAAGGATGGCGATTGTATCTTCAGAAAGACGACAGAGATTGACTCTGAGAGTAAGAACATGGGCTAGTGATCAGTCAAGAAACGTTTGAAACCGCTGGGCTGAAGCACCGCATAGGTTACTGACACGTCCTTGTGATGTGTAATAGACTGTCCCAAAGACATCAGGTGCGTGCCTATTGATCAATCAATAATCATTTGGACTGGCCACCTCACAGACCATGAGAACTAATCGCACACACGTCTCCCTTCCACACAGTGCGTACTGCCTCATGTTGGGTTGACTACTCTGCGCCTGCTCATGTTGCTGCTGTTGGTGTAATAAACTGCTTTATTGGTCTACTGTCACTTCGTTAAGCGGTAAACATAACGCTTACCATATATTGCACTCACTTTGAAAGACAACAGCCATTTTGTTTGACTGACGTGAGCAAACATTATTGCAAGTAAATAATTGTTCAAAAAGGTTTTCAGACGCAGACAGAAACAAACACGTTTGTACATACAAGTAACTGTAGCTTGTTATCAGAGTTGAATAGAATATTTGACCAAATAGTTCAGCTGAACGACGGCATGCACACTAACACAAATAATTTAACGGAGTGTGGTAACACGAGCACACATCGTCATGAAAACTCACATTATTCCAAGAATAAGGATTGGGAATCAGTGTTTGTCCAGGTAGTACCTATTTGAACAAAACGGTAAGTGTGTGAATTCATGTTTTCACGTGCGGTTGTAAAATTTATGATCGCTTTTAAATAACACAGGGGATACAACAAACGCCAACTTATAATGTGTTGAATTCATGGGCGTAACATGGGATGAGAATGAGTACTACTACGTTTTACAGCCAATTCAAAGTCACAAAGACCCCCATAGTTGGCAAACGCAGTATACCAAGTAAACGTTCACGAAGAAGACAGCAACCAATAAGTTGTAAACGACTGGACGTGCTTATCTCTCACACTGGCGTTTTTGGTAGATACACCTTCTTCTCTCAGGAAAATTAATGACATATCATTCAGCGGTGCGACTTCTGCCACGGTTTTGCCAAGTCGTCCGCAATGCAGAGAATTGTGAACTGTGTGGAGGCGTGTGGGTGCCTATTCACTCGGATGTGAAACTCAGTTGTTCTTTGTAAGACGTTGAACATAATTGTTTACTGTGAATGTGTTTGCTCTGTGTGCAGAGAAACACTTGGTTTCTACGTATTCATGAAAACTATCTTTTGACCGTTGAGACCATTGACACTGTTTGATTGCATATCTGCATTTTCTCATTTATTCGACTTCCCAGGGTCACAATTAACATTTGCACTGTCCGGTCGCTAGCTACTGGTTTGTTGCGCTTTGCTTCTGTTGTGCTTTGTTTACAGCTTGCTTTACCGGTCCACTTGCAATACACATCGTTGTCCGCTAATTGGTTTTCTGGTTTAACTATTGTGGAGAACAGGCACGATTCTAGAGGGAAACGTTTTAGTCATCTACAATTTGGTGACGTTATTTAAAAGACAACCAACTGTGGTATTGAGGTACAATTTAGGACACCAGTGACCCTCATAATAGTCTCTGTCAATGCGAGGAATATATATTCCTCATATTATTATTATTACTGTTATTACTATTAGCATTATATAACACTTACTGTGAAAGGACCGTTTTCTTCCAGCAGTCCTTCCATTGATGAACATCCGGGGCCTCCGTTGAGCCAAAGCACTAAAGGAGCTTCATCTGGCTTTTCAACAGCCTCGACGAACCAATAATGCAACTGGAAGTTATCACTGGAGCCCTTCAGGTATCCAGAAAACTGCGCAAAGCTTGGCTGTTCTGACAAACCTGGAAGAAAACTAATGCGATCATTTTCTGGATCTATCTTTCTATAACCACGGTATCCTTGCGTGTCCCGCCCGGGAGTGCTGCCAATTACAAAATTGGCAAGCAGAATTAGCAGAAGGAGTTGCATCGCGATATCGTATGCTGATTTTGAGTTACCGCAATAAAGACTTAAACCAACTTTATAAATATTCCCACATGAACTTAAAACAAAAACAAGCGATTGGTTCGGACGCATTCAATATAAATTTCAAATTCTAATGTGAACAACGTTTGGTTTCCACATTCGCCATTTACGCGGGTTTTATGAACGACCAGTGAGTTCAGTGAATCAGAGGTTGTAACGTTTTGCACATTATTTTCTACTTC
>JTDE01020786.1:19015-52168 GCA_014338405.1 Paragonimus skrjabini miyazakii | reverse complement strand
CACTTGTTGACTTATCGATGTTATGGTTTAGCTGACAATAATTGGATCAATGATGAGGTTATAATAGTATGTCGCATAAAATGCTGAGTGTGCCGGTCGGCCAGACTTCTTGAGAGCTAATTAAAATAATCAGTATTAAAAAGTTTGATTTTCCCCTAATTGGTGTCACTCAAATTAGTCAAGCGACTCGTAAATACTGTCATACAAATAAGCAAAAAATGTCACAATGTAACAACGGTAACTGAATTCAAAACATTTTACATGTAACCAATATGCACGATGCGGGTAATTTATTAATGTTCGGGTAGAACATAGGATTTGTGGTAGAACTGTTGACAAATCGTAAAAGGTGTTGTAGGCCTGATAGAAGTCACGCACGGACTTATAAACAAACCTGAAGAACAGTGAAGAGAAACTCGGATGATTATTACTTTCATGATACTCCACGCGTGAGGCAGTGAGCGAATGCAACTGAGAGCTTACCAGATAAGGTTCTTTGATGGTGCAAAAATTTCTGTCTGAATTTGATCAGAAACTTGACTCTGTTGTTATATGGAACTCTGTAATCAATCGTAATTCGTTGTGATACCCCTGAAAAATCAATCATTTGGTTTACGTGTTACCTAACGTTGAAATTGAACGAGATTGACGTGTTCTACCCACATTTTTTTGGGAGCGCGGGACTACTGATCGTACATTCTGATACACATGGACATATTACTGTTGTGACCGCAAAAGACGCTTGGCCTGCAAAGTCGTTTATTGCACGAACTCCTGTACGGGTCATGTTAAACGTGGGACCCCAAACGCGTACACTCATTTGCACGACTGACGTGCATTCGCATACATTGAGTTATTCGCCTTGGTGGTACTTCTCTCATAGCGCGTACACCATATTCCTATAGTCTCTTCTAGTACATCATCTTCCTGGCGCTGCGGCTTGCCCTTTTGTGCCTGAATGTTGCTTCCGAGTAGTACACTACTTGTGAATAGTATACTACTCACGATGAAACACTACTAAAATTCATAGGATTAGACTGATGGATACGAAAGTGGGTACATGTGGAAATGCTAACTACCAGGGTAGTCGCAACGTCACCACAGCTTGTTTCTGAGCACACAAGGCGGTTGTGACGCTTGATAAGCAAAATCTCAGCAAACTGGAGGATGCGTTGCCGGTTGGCCTGAAAGATCCGAGGGTGTGTCACAAGCTTTGACTCCGTTTCCTGTTTGGATTGTCACCTCAGAACATCACATGATTTGCTCCTCCCCATCCATGAAATGAAGTCCTGTGAATATTTGAATTTAGACTTAATAATTGTTATATTTCATGTCGCGTCGTTGTCTGCTGTAGACTTGTTTTGAAATAAAAACTCCCTTTTTACTCAGCGGTGGAGCATAAGTCTCAGTCCGTGGTGCCTTGTTGACGTTGATTTTGCAGTTTGCTAAATTACAGTCGCTATGGCGTTCACTGTTCAAATGACGATCTTACTATTCATTCAGTCTTCGCTTTTTCTGTACGTTTTATATAGGTTATCCTGTCTAGATCGGCAGCGGTCCACCACCGGCTGATCTATTTCTAACGAGTTCTGTTATGTCAACGGATATTTTCACTCTCTTGGAATAAGTTAGCTGCGTAGTGGCATTCGCACATCTTGTCTACATCGCCACGTATTTGCCTATTCCCTTGGTCGTTACCATTTGTTTGCGTTTTCAGAATTTCTGCCCTGCCTTGGAACACGGTCTAGCACGAATGATCCCTACCATTGGCTGCTCTATGGAGAGGTAATTGATTTGTGTGCTGGGTTAATGTACATTATAGGTCGATGAAAAAATTCGCGCTTTCGGATCCGCCTTGGTGAATTTTGTCGGCCGTCGTCCTAACGAGTACAACATTGTCGGAATTTATGCCCGCAATTCACCCGAAGTGAGTTGTTATCGGTGTGATTGAGAGGATTAGAAGAGTAGCTCAGCCAATTACGTATTTATTGAGGATGGTAATCCGAAATCAACTTTTAACTTAAATTCCTTTCACGCACTCACCAGTCGTAACTACAGCAAGTGAAAGATATTTTAGTCGATGTGGGTTGTGGATGTTGCTCACACATATGTCCTCCGCAAGCACACGCTGACAGTCGATCGTTTTTGAGCGCAACTGATGGTTGATCGATACTGTTCCGTGGGATTTCAAAGTATGTTGTTTGTAACTGTTCTTTAGGATGGGTCTTGTGTTGTGATCAATAGATACCTTACTGAGGATGACGTAGCGTCTATTGAGCGATGAGCGTTATGCATCAATACGTTTCTCAGTCATTTAGATATTTGCTCCTCGTCCTTTGTTTTGAACATACTTACTGATGTGAGATTTTTTAACAACAGGAAAACAGGTATTCGCATGTTCACTGCAATTATGGGCAGCTGGGTCTTTGTAGAGTGTAAAGTTGATTCCAATGTGACCAGCTGTTTTGCTAAATGTTTCCGTCAAAATAGCATTTTGTGATGTTGGCCATTTTTTTTAGTGTCTCCGTAATTGCCCGTTTTGAAAGAGTTGAAATACTCCATTTTCCAATATGCTGTTCAAATATGATGAACCCAAACTGTCTTCTTTAGCAGTGCCCATTGAATCTTAAGTTTATCTTTAGGACTTGCTCCAAAACGTTTATAAACATTGACCTGTATGAGATTAATACGATAGATACTTGTACCGTCGAACGCGTACTTCACCCGTCTATCAAAAGTTCAAAACCTTGGGTCGAAAGACGAGGAAAATTGTCGGAGAGAGTTGCAACCAATAATTAGGCACACACATTTAGAAAGCTGAATACAAGATCATCTTATATACAGCAACCTACCTACACTTTCGATCTGAACGTTCATTTACGAGGTATACGTTTTCTTGATGGTTGCTTGTCTGTCTTTAGATGTAAAAGTTCCTGTATATGACCAGGTCTCATTTCTGTCCTCATTTTTGCCCAACACCTAAGCTTTGTTTTGTGTGTCGCCAGTGTACATTACCAATGTATGGTTGTCATTGGCACCAGTGAAGAAATTACCCATATTCTAGGTCGTAAGATAATTAGCAGTGGAACGTTTAAAACGTTGTCCAGAACCTTATATCCGAGCTACTTGGTATAATTTTTATGTCGCCACTGCTTGTTCAGTGTCATTTTCATGATCATTGGGAATACAGGTCTCCCAAACAACAAAGGACTAAACTGTGAACATCAGTGTTATTTGTGTCTTTTTACTTCGGAACATTATAATACCTTTTATGATCTTGAGGCAGACTCCATTTCTGCACATATTGCGCAGCTGATCTCGACAATTGTACTTTTCTTTGGGTGCTACTGGGTTTGAGGTCAAGGACAAGAAAGTCAACAAATCAGCCGTTAGCTCGAGACTTAAACATCTGCTATTCATGTTGTAGGTTGTGTGTAATCGAGGTTCATCGGGTGCTTGTTCCAAATGGGTGGCAGCACTCTCGAAAGCTGTCATATCCTTCCGGCGAATGCTAGTCATTAAACATACAATCTTTGTGCTACCTTACTTTGTTGGCAGAAATATTTTTCTATTACTTACTGTCTAGCCTTTTTTGATGAGGCTCATTTGCTTTTGATATCTTTGTAACGAAAATACCGTTTCATCTTCATTTGTACGACGATGGATATATACTACGTGAATTCGACTTTTTCATGAGTAGCATTTTTGTTTAGTCATGAACTTATTTGTTTCTTTGTTTTTCGGTTTCGTACACTTAGAAACCGTTCATTAACGAGTTTTCCCTCATACATTCCGGTTAAAAGTTGTGTTTCATTTTCGTGAATTTCCGATAAGTATGACGTATGCTTTTTCTAGGATTATATGTTCATATCTCGCCGTAGAGTTGTTAAGTAGTGCACTTTTTACATTTCGTACATAGTGACCCATGCGATTGTGAAGGTTTACTATACAATGACATTTTCCTCTTTTCATTTGACTGTTGAATTAGGGTCCATAAAATTCAATGATACACTGAAATGTTTGTTGACTTTATATCCAAGTGTTCCAGAGAAATGTAAATCCGTTAAGATCATTACATGCTCACTCTATAAACAGAGCGAGAGTTTATGGACAACTGTCTCGGATGTTTATCACGTCTGGTTATGTTTGATAATTATTCTGCTTCCTCTGTTTCTGCTTTTTGTTTCCTCATGAACGACATTCTAGAGTGATCGCCTAAGGAATCCACTGTGCTTGGTTTTGAATTTCTTCCTGACACTTAGCTGACCGACGTGCACTATGTGGATTACATTGTCTTACTTGGCGGCTCTGCCGAAAACATACAAACCGTACTGACCAAATTGAATGAACGAGCCGGTCTTTGTGGAAATGATCTCCTCATTCCATGTTTAAAGTGCCAGTTCACAACTGTGGCATCCTCATCCCCACATTGTTTGTTGTAGTCAGTTCGCATGAAACCGTGAGCCGTCTCATTCAATTGAACAGCACCACCCCATCAGTTTGTAAGGTTGGTGGTGTGATATCATCGAAAGCACTTGTTGCCTGTGCCATCGGAGGCGTCGAGTGAATTGCTTTTCTACTTTCCAGTTGGCTGTTTGGTTTGGAGAAGTGATATGTTAGTGACAGAGACGTCAACATTGCTGTTTTACTACGTTGCCTCTGCCAATAAGGCCAGGCAACTGGGATGGTCACGTGACCATCCGAGCAATTTACCGGTGCGTATTTCGGAAAGCTGGAGTACGCAATAATTTGCTCAACTGAGACAAGTGCGTGTCTTATGTCAGTTGGATCGCGTGATCCGCATGTTAGCTGAGTGTTTGCCACATTTGACAGTATTTGCGGAGACAGTCTACAGTTAGGTAATCAGGCAACAATCTGGTCGTGAAATATGAAGACCCTGACCGTTTCATTAGGTAAAGTCGGTTGATGTTGCCCACTCGGTCGACAAACGCATGGTCAATCAACACGCTAGTCAGAAATACAACTCGAGTTGGCAATGTTTCACACTGAATTGTGTGTCTACATCTATCTTTTTTGCTCTGGTTATGTTCGTTTTTTCCTTTGTTTACTCCTCTGCTTCTAAGATATTCCACATTGTCAAGATAAGTGGCGGTTGGAGCTAAAGTGGCGTCTAGTCGAGCTGTTTCGCATTGTATTTTTTGGAAAGCATACAAAGAAGAAAGCAAAAAAACAAGTCTAAACTAAATTTCTGTACAAAGTGATTAGCTACCATAAGTAATAGAACGAAACTATTTAGAATAGAACGAATTTACTAACAAATGCTCCCAGAGTAGGTAGATAAGGAACTCGTGTGATGTATGCGAAGCGAGTGATAAATGTTGTGGATGTGCTAAGAAAAAATTTGACATTGTCATCTAACTGGTAAGACAGAAAACGTATCGAGTGGGATAGATGTGTGTTTAATG
The DNA here is from genome assembly GCA_014338405.1 of Paragonimus skrjabini miyazakii. Classification (NCBI taxonomy): domain Eukaryota; kingdom Metazoa; phylum Platyhelminthes; class Trematoda; order Plagiorchiida; family Troglotrematidae; genus Paragonimus; species Paragonimus skrjabini miyazakii. The sequence continues at coordinate 46,742 of JTDE01020786.1, read as the reverse complement.
GAAAATTTCGCGAATGAGGTGAATATTATAAAGAAAAAATGCTGTTCGAGTAAAACCGACGAATACTATACAAACATATATAGCAAAGGTTGAGAAGTATTGACAATCTGTACTAATGGCCAGGACCAATTTATGTAAAGTACCCTTTCTGGTCGATAAAGCAGATCTATTAGTAAAAAATTCATTTTCTCGCACAACAACATTAGAAAACCTCAATATAGGTCAGTGAATGCTGACAGTTTTAAGTCGCTTTCATTGTTCCGTTAAACAACCACTAGCGATTCCACTTTCCGATTTATTTCGTATCGAAATGCGAACTTTCGTTTGTTTTGGTACGTTATGGCATTACTTGAGATCATGTCGCAAACATGTCGCCGAACATTGACGCTGTTGTTCAGGTTTTCTCAAAGATCGCTTCATATGTCGATCCGCTAGGTATTTCGCTAACTTCCGTTGTGATTGTGAAGACCAGCTCATTTAACTGGGTTGATTACTTCTAACTCTGATTGCCAGTTATCGTTTTGTTTTCATGTTTTTAGAACCCGCCAGTATGTCGAAAGCTTTTGCATCTAAGCTCTGCAGATGTTTGTGGCTCGCTCTTTTTGGAATTCTTAAACACTTAGATTACTTCTTGACAGTGTACCTCATTCTGATTGATCGGTGTTGAATAGTGTTAGGTCCGAGCGACATCTGACCCACTGCCAGAGATTTTACAGTATACCTTTTTCAGTTGACTCAACCTTTAGACGGGTTAGATGAACTATAGCACGTGGGCTCTGGGTGTTCGGAACGGTAACGTATGAATAAAATTGTTGAAGTAGCTCTTCACATGAGTCATCAATCCCCTGTTTGCAAGTTTGCATCTCGGTTGTTTTGGCCGTTTATGCTTCAGCTTGAGTTGCTTAATGGTATCCGTGTGCCCTGTCGCCCAGTTTCTCCCACTATCGTGTAACAGCTCAAAATCTAGTTTTTCGACTAGGAAGGGCACCCGAGCTTTATTGCTTTTGTTAGTGCATGTCAGTGCTCTGATGCTCGTTATGTTGAGCGAAAACGTACACAAACCCGTGGTAACCTGTTTCAACGGATGTGGTTTACTATATGTAGACGCTTGTGTTATTCCGAACAGTGATCATTTCTCATATGGCTTGACTTATTCTAACCTCAATTCTTGTAAGTTGACGATATGCAGAACTTGATTTACGCTGAGATGTAAGTTGCTTACTAAGCGCTCACTTACTTTAATGGATGTTCGAGCTTTGTTAATCCCACTGACAATTTTCGTCACAGTGTCCTGACTGACCCTTTTTTTCTCCTTTTCCCTCTTTCGAACAGAACGTTTCTGGTTTTTTATCTCAGTTACTGATGCGCAACTCATTTCCCATTCCGGTTGGGTTTTTGGTGTACATTTAACCGGGCTGTCTCTTGCACATTGTTCCGTGGACTATCACTTTATAATCTGAGCTGCTTTCCTCCACGCACTTGGATGGGTTTCGTTTTGCTTAAACATGTTGAACTGTACACTGGCACAAAATGGACGATTGTTGTGGCCAAAAACCTCGTACGAGCCAGGTCTATTTAACGGTCAGGCAATTTCGCCAGCAATTCAACAATTGGTGTTGGCTGGCGTACTACGGAGTCACGCATTTGGTAGTTTCCTTTCTAAGTCACTCAACAGCACTCCAGCACTGTGTTGACATCTGACTATCTATTTAGTGTCTCATAATGTAAATGCCACTCGCTGCTTTACAGTGACATCGAGGCCTCAGCATCCCACTGAACTGGTTGGTCTAAAGTCTGCTTGGGTTGGCCCAATAACAGTCCACAATGGGGTCGCTGTTGTTAGGCTCTAGTGTTGGAATATCACTATAACTGTTTAATTTCGCTGCCTCACCTTCACTGACTGCTGATTAGGTACATATGTGAGCCATTCTTATCAACGTGTAATCAAACTTTTGTTGGCGGTTCATATCTGGGGAATGTGAATGGATGAACCGCTAGACTCTATTGGTAAGCCTGTTTGAGGTGCTCAGTAGCTCGCGGGTGCTCTCTGTTGTAATGGTACAGTTTGTGCATACCTGTGTTACACTTGTAACCAAGTCCGGCATCTTAATGTGTTATATTGTGGCCCAGTGTACTGTGACATCGACTGGACGTTCGAGATGTCAGCTACTGGTAGATAGGCCATCCAAAAATTCTCAATTCCATTGTGAGTGCCTGTTCTATTTCAAATCACTTCATCATCTACGTTCACTGTGTTGTGTGATCGGTGTACTCCCGACTGGTCACAGCCAACCGATTAGCATGAATTCCACGGATGCTACCGATTAACAAGACAGCACTACATTTCTCCATCGAGGATCACCAAGCAAGGGTTTACCACGCAATCGGCTGTTTGTTGTGTGTCACCGTCGTTTACTCCAAACCGTTTTATTCCGAACATTTATATTTACATCCTAACCACAGAATTATCAAGTTATAATTGGCTATCGCTGACCCATTAAGTCGGTACTTTCAGGAAGACCGTGAAAGGCTGATAAATTTAAGCCACATACACGGGGCCAGTCTGCCGAGTTAACAGTCAGCTCACCCGAACTATGCGACGACAAATGGGATACCGGTAAGGCACTTCGTGTAACACTTCAGTTATACTGTTACGTCCCCCCGATTGTTGTCAGTACTTCTTAGCGTACACGTTTCAACTGCATCTAAGGTCGAAGTCTTGAGAACAGAAGTTTTATGATGAGGAATTCAGCCCAAAAAATTGTCCTGTGGTCATTGTTATCTTCCTTTTTCTGTAGATCGTATGTAGCGTGTTTGATAACCCTGACGAAATCTGTTATGCCCGAGTTTTTGGCTGCTATGTTATTTAACGACCCAACCATAAAGCATTGAGAGCTCTTCAGTTCACTCCCCGGTTGCAGCCACCTTAATCTTATAGTTTCTGTGTATCAGGTACTGGAGCATCACCATCCTTAAGACTGCAATGTTTGCTTTTATGGACATTCATACAAATTTCTAGCAACCGTAGTTTAGGATCACAAGTGGCTAGGATACGGTCACTCGGTCTCTCTTTTATTACTCTGGCTTGTCGTTAAAAATATTCCGAAGGACGCTGGCCGATTGTCGACACGGAGATGTAGTGTTACTTTCAGTCAGCCAACCTCACTACAATGAAATCTATACATGGATAGCATATTTAGTAGCTATTTTGGTACTGCACTCATTGTCATGCTATTCGTGTGCTTGAGTTTTCAATGCTCATCGGTGGTTTTAGCGTTTTTGTTTCTGTTTGGATCGTGTGGTTGATCTTTTCACTCAAAGGATGCTTTACCTGGTAGTTTTTTTCAGACTGAAGTCATTTGCAGAACAAAAGCACGTTATCACAACTGTCCACGCTTATCTGCTTTGTCGATACGCCTTACTTTCCGCTACCGGTTGTGCAACGTTTGTTTCGTTTGTAGATGCGTACGGCTTCCAACGGGTTTCTGCTCCCGACTCCCATTTCGTGATTCTTCTCTTTCAGGCACCAAAGGTTGTCATGAATTTATTCTTTTTTGGTTTGTACCTCGGTAGTCACTTGATCACGACATTATCTCACTTCTCAAGGTTTATTGATTCCTGATGAATTCTCTATGATCGACACCATGCTGGCTCTTGATTTGGTGCTTTTGTTCCAGCTCGTCCTCCAGGCATATTGTACCGCTTTGCTGTTTCACTGCCACTCATTGGTGCCACAGTTTCGTTTATTCCTGCGCATTAACTCCCTCCCCGGTAATGCCATCTACAGGTTTTTCCATTTACGTAGCGGTGTTCACAAGTTTTTACCACGGGGAGCTGTGTTCCGATATTTCGCTCTTCGTGTAGGATTGGTTATTTTGGGCTTTCTCAGCTCCGGATATTCTACTCGCTCGCTTGCGTCTGTTGGTGAAGCCTTCAGGTTTTGATTAGTCATTTTTTCATTCATGAATTTCTTTGCGGTTTTATCTCACTAGATTCATATTAATAACAATAACCCTGTTACTGGTGAACGTTGCTCAGAGCCGAAAATAGGTCGATTTACCTATCGTCAGCATTCTCATTTTATAAGCATGAGTGAATCGTAATCCGTTCAGTCTAGAAAATTATTTGTATGCGAAGACGCGTATCGTGCTCAACTGATAACACATCTGTGCTCGTTGCAGTTTCTCTATCCTTTTTCTATTTATCTACCCAGTGGTTGTTTATTTTCTGTTGTCGGACAAAATTTGCCATTACCTATGTGCTTTGTTTTAAAGAAGACCTCATGGAGTTTTATGAAAATTACTTCGACAACGGTCCGGTGTGATTTGAACACTGTCAGAAGGTAGTGATCTGAACGTTTGATCCTAAGCGTCAGTCTCCTGGATTTCATTAGGCTGTTCTCCTCTACCGTGTTTCTTAAATGATTTTTGTCACTCACATAAAGCAGACATATTGCTATGCTTCTTTGGTTTTCTCAATATGTATATTGTTAAATCTATTTGCTATTTAAGTATGTCTTGATATTTTACATTGATTGCTTATGTGTTTTGATTTGACCCGATCGAAATGTTGATTTATAGCCTGTCGTCAACTCAGTGCGCTCAAAGACGAAACCAAATGCACTTTAAACGTATGTAGACTGGACTTGACCTTACTTTTATGCAGTGAGGCGTCAGGTACATTTGGTTTGTCAAGGTGTCAGCCGGCTAATTGTCCCTCCCCATTTTTGGTTTCCATTTTGCTTCACTAGTTGTATGGGTGTGGTAGGCTCCATCAAGCTGAGGTCTGAAATTTTCGTCTCTGAAATATTACTTGCCCATGTTTTGCTGACCTTCTTACCCAATTTAGGAAAGCTGGTATTTGTACACTACGAAATGAAGAGTACTCTATTTCCGTGACCATTCGAACAACAAATCAGCTAGTGTGAACCCGGGAGTCTCAGTAGTTATAGTGTTGACTTTTACTCCTAACTGCATCGGATTCCATATTTACGTATTACCTAACTCATCTGTGGCTCTATATGCTACATACATATACGTTCGATTTTTTTTACTTAACTCACTCATAAATGCCTGGTTCACTGGTGACGGCGCCATCGGTTTGAATTCTAGTCATGCTGAAGCCTTCTGATTAATACAGACCGACGGTATGCCGTTCAGAAATAACTTTTTACATCGCTTCACGCTCAACGCGTCCATTGGTGTGAAGTTTAACACCTAATTGATGTTCTGTTTTCAACCATGGGTGTTGATCGATGAATCGTGCGCTGTAACTAGACTGAAGTTTGAACGGTGTTTATATTTGTCTGGTAGTCTCACATATTTACTTGAGTTCTTCAAAGTATAACTCAACCCTTCGTGATGGTTTTCATGTATCCTCTTCACCAGTGTCGTCACATGCTTCTAATCCGTTAGTGTGCCGTCTGACGCGGTGTATTTGAACTCCACTCTTATTGTATCTTGTCTATTCGACATCCGCATACTTGACTTCTCTCTTTTCTCATTATGACTGTTTTCAGTGGGTAATCACGCAACATGCTTGTGCGGCCTACTCATACGTATACGTCCCCCTGTACGACACATTGGGATCGGAAGCAATGCAACATATTCTGAAACAGAGTAAGCAATGCACTTCCACTATTCATGTGTATGTTTTACCTCATTCCCGTTCCACGTACATACAGTCAGGTTCAACTGACTAGATTTTTCTAGAGAAATCAGATGGGCCGTTTCAAATGGGCGTATAACATATGCACTGCTGCTTTCGTTCTATTTAACGCAAAACATGCTTCTCAGTGGTTAGGACTTCCTGCTTCCTGTTGGTATTTTGTTGCCCTGGTATTTTGTGTGTGCAGCCAGCTGCCGCGATTCACTGGTTTACTTGGACTTCCTAAATTGTGCCTGTATGTATCGATTGAGTTATCGTTCAATGTGAATGTGCTGCATATCGCGTTCTAAAACAGTCCGGTTGATAAATCGCTGATATTAAGAAATAAATCACAAAAATCGACGTATAGCAGTCAGCTAAAAAAATGTACACTTTATCTGCATTGAATCATACCTGTGTTCTGTGGCCTGTGGTACTAATAATTTTGGTGGGCAACTTAGTTTCTCCTGTACACCACAGATAACGGAGGTTTCTCAAAGTGTTGCTAATATTCTAGGTCATACTTTAGAACACTATTGAACATTTACGCCGTACTATTTGTGATCTACGCAGTAACCATCTCACACATCAGTTTTGCCTAATAGCTAGTCTCATAAGTGGTTGCATTCTAAACACAAACTAGGGTTGTGTCTAGAGTGAGGAATGGGTACAGTTTATTTTGCCATAGGTTGCAGTTCATAATAAGAAGACATAGAAATATTAACTATCTCAATCAACTCTACTCCTTCTCTTCTCGTTTGGAACAAGAACACAGTTGTGCTTCTCAACCTTTCCTCACACATTATCCCTTTGAGATTTTTAACTATTTTGGTAGATGTTCTCTGTACCCTCTCAAAAATCCTTCTGTTTTTGACTAAGTTAGGATAGCAAGCTTGGACACGGTAATCCCAGTTCTACTTCATGTATGCCTTAAGTATAAAAAAGAATACCTCGGATTTCCCTGAAAAACACGTTCTTAGTTGGTAACTGACACTGCTTGGTTTTCGCATTACGTTTTTTGGATAGACGGTTTATCATATTATGTCCTATGTGTGATATGTTCTGTTCTGTTCGATATCGTCTATCAATCACTGTAACCACAAACTACATACATTTTAGCAGTCTGAAACTACCAATGAGAGCATAATTACCAATACTTCATTAAACTGCTTAATATTGCTTGCAATAAGGGACACATTCAAGTGACCCTCCTTAGGTTGTACTTTTTGTTACTCTATGTAGCAAACGGTCATCAATGTGTATGAGGTGTGCGTTTACGTTGGTTCATGCAACCCTACATTCAGTCTATCCAAGTTTCTGTAAAATGTACTCTATTGTTTGTTTCATTTTCTTTCAGCTGAACTACAAGTTTTAGTCTGTCATTCTGCGAAAGAGGCTAGTTATGCAATAAAATCGTTCACATCGTCCATCAAACATGTCATCATCGTTCAGAGAAGCATCGGAGCAGACCACCTACGTGACGAGTATCGAAATACGCTAAATATATTTTACTTTGATGAATTCCTCGTAAGTCGTAATAAGCACCTTGTAATGAATTTATTTTGGCGCAACTTGCGCTGCTGTGATTGGCCTATGACCTTGTACCATTGCTACTGTCGGCTTCCCACAGATCCATCACACCAACCAGACAATTCTACTGATAACCAAAATATTTTCGTTATGCTTTTTACGAGTGTATACTTGAATTCAGCCTGAGTATATTTTATATCTTATCCGTCTCAGATCTCTACCATCCAGAACAACACACTGCCGTGACTTGGTCGCGAACAAAAAATGAGCAACTATTGCGTGCCATACTATTAGCAGACTGCTATACTTTTTATTGATCAGTCACTGTAAGCTACATTACAAACGGATAACGACCTTCGGCAAGGTTAACCAGACTAGTGAGCCGATGTGTTCGCTGTACACAGACGAGCGCACACAAGCTGCCGTATGATAGGAATTATTGCTATCCGATACGCCAGAATAGCAAGCCACTCGGACGATGGATACACCTTTCGGGATTTGACAAATTAGTCGTTCAGGCTAATGAACGAACAGCTGTAACTTGTGTAAGCAGTATGATTGCAAAAATATTAAGTGTATGTAGTCTTCTCTTGTAATTTCCACTTAACCTGTTTACCACGAACAATGACCTACTTATCAAACTTCTGTAGTTCTCCTGAAAAGTCACATGGGTCCGCGAAGTCTTACTGAAAACCGGCCGCTTCGAAAAGTAGTTGTTTATCATTTTTCACAACCACACTCCTGACCGTGTTTCGACTTGAATAACTTTTCTCACTTATTTGTTATCCACCTGCCCTCTCTTCGACATCCCGATCACTTCTAGGACGATTTCGCTACCACATGGGCTAATTCACACAATTATCATTTATCTTCCCATGATCATAGTGTTCGAATCATGACTTAGTTATAGAGACTGAAACTTCGTCCCTTACTCTCATTAAGCTTCAGTGTGCACCACATAGGTAAACTCTGTTTAATTATATGGATGCTCTAGTTTGGTCCATTCGCCTCCGTAAATATTTCACTCACCGGTGCTATTGGTATAACCTGTTGTGATAAATGACCCCTGATTCCGAAGATGGCCTAGACAAAGAAACAAACTGTATATGTTTCAGATAGACTTCCTTGTTGACAGAACAGTTGTCGGGCAGAGTCAGTCGTTTTAGCTACTAATTATTTGTGTTCTCAGACAAGAGATGATCTTCGTCGTCACTCTTTCCTCTCCACACAAGTTGATGCATCTTTTTTTCCAGTACATATAGTTTTCTGGTACCTTCATGTGGCCAACAGCATCAGCCTCTCATTTTCAACACTGCATACAAGAGTGACTTTGATTTGTAACCTTCAATGCTTTCTCCATTGACGTTTCTTTCTTTCCATCAACAGACTTTCTGAAACGTATTTATATATTCGTAATGTTTCATCGAATTTGAAAGGGTCGGTCACTCGGTATCCCTCCACTTTTGACCGTAAACGACGTAGCTAACGTTTTGTGTAAAGGCTTTGTAGAAATTCGCTTCTTTTCCGGAGAGGACACGTTGGTTGATGTTGATTCTTTGAGTACATTCTGAACGCCTACCATTGTTCACTGTAAACGTGTTGCATCCGGATGCATGGGATATTTCAACTAACTAACCGAAAGTGGGTACACTTTTACTTCTGGAATTTGTAAACCAGTCATATAGACTGTTATTCAGACCGTCATACATATATCTTATGCTAATGGTCCTCTGCGTCTCTTGATCGCATGGATTACATGAGTCTTCAAATTCTGGCTTACCAGCAACTTTGTTCCGGACCTGAGTTTTAATCGCCCTGATTATCTGTGGCATTAATGTTGATAACTCCGCCCGTCCTGGAAGGAATCACTTCCGTTTTTGGGCGGAAGATACTGCCTGTTGCATTCATCTTCAGTCTGTTATGCTGTGGCTTCACTGTGCGGTCAGTTTGTGGTCTCTTTAGATTGGTTCACGTACTTACTTGTTGCACTTCCGTGCCAGGGTCATAAAACCTTTATTTGTCGCCTTACCGATGATCTTTTGTGGTCTGAGTCTCTTCACACACTATAGATATCAGTCATGCCGCTGTAATCAATTTTGGATTGGGTTAAACGTTAAATGCCAGTGACTGGTGGCAGTTATAAGGTGCTTGTGGATGTTGAACAAATGATAAATTTTAACAGCAGAAAGGTCGCTACAGTGGATACTTTACGGAACAGATGTTTATCGGTCGTTAGAGATGACCGCCAATCGATTTTATTGGACCCTACTGCACATGGATCACACACACACTGTACAAAGAAACAGACCAAAAGTTTGTTACTGTATACGGATTTCTTGATGTGCTTATTAGTTGGAAACTTGAATTACATATGGTTGCTGTCGCAAATGATAAAAAAAAACAATTGGATGAAGTCTAACAGCAAGATTCAACAATATTGAAAAGTAGACTAATTTTGGGAACACGGTTGCTTACAATGTTTTGCTGAATCCTACAGCGTTGCCATCCGAGGACACCCGTTGTCTTTTGTTGTCAGCCCAAAAAACCGGGAGTGTTTTACTAAAATTGGTTTCATTGTTATAGTTTTCGTGCCCCGATTTTGATCCTTACACTATCGTCTTCAATCTTAGCGCTGGATTTAAACGCGTTAGACATGTTTGAATCAGCTTGAACCCCATTGAGTATTGCGTCCGATGTGTGGCATAGTTTGTCCATCCCGAGGCTATGCCAGCTTATCTCGTCATTGCTTATGCAGTGCTCTTACCGTGCGCAGCTAACAATTCAATCACATCAGTGGTTGAAAAACTATGCCCTGAACGTTTTCCATGTGGGCTGGCCACGTTTCGTAACGGTGTAGATGTGTTGCCCGAGCAGTTGTATATGTCACTCATCTCCTCACAAAATGATCGTGACCATGCCTGTGTTTAGTTGGTGTATTTTGTTAATCCAAGCTTTGGGTGATTTCATGGACATCCTACCAAAGTTGGCACATGTCCTAGGAGAGATGAAATTCTGAGCTGTCTCTCACTGTTCTCTATCTGACTAGAGACCTTTCAACTTTTAAAATAACACCTTATATTTTTCGCAGATGGAAAGGCCACGTCATAGTGAAGCCCCTTATTGGCTCGGGTCGACCGCTTAGCCTCACAGTTTATGATAATATTCTCTGCGTACTTCGAGTCTAGGTCCTAGTAACATTCGTATTCTTTCGTATTCACAATCGACCAGACTATCCTCTGAATTTACATCTAGTACAAGATCGATTGATAAGTGGGAGCTCAGGCGGCATTTCTCACTTAGTCCGAAGTTTTAATGATTGACAATTTGCCCGTCATAATGATCAGTCTGTCTTGATATCTGCTTGTACGTAGCTCTGTGGATGCTGACATGCTTCTCAGACACAACCCTTCATGTAGAACAATTCCAACTTGCAAGTTTGTTAAATTACCGATAGAATTTCTGGGATATGGATTGTTGCAAACTGAACACCACCTACATTCGACCGCAACCCTCTGGTTCAGTTAAGCCCTTCAGCCGGTGCTTTTCGTAAAGAAATACTAGACTCCAGTTCCGCTCATCAGTAATGCATATCTTCGCCCGGTCCGGAATTTACAGTCCGCTCCCCGTATTTATAAAACTAGTACCTTAACCACAACATCAGTGACCTCACAATAGGGATGATCGAACGATCATATCCAAACGCTCAAATGCAACCTTGTGTGTAATGTTCAGGTTGCTTGATTATTTTGAAAGGTGAGAAAACAAAGAAGCTCTGTGCCCCCCAGCCGATAGCCATGTGATCGGGAACTGTTCATTCAGGTTGAAATTGTGGACTTCATTCAACTGATTGAACAGAGTGTAATTTGCTGAATCAAACAGACGGAAGGTCGCCCCGATGTTTAGGACAGTAACAGTTTTTTTGCCCCTCCGCACGAGTGGCAGTGTTCCGTTGGCTGTCTCTGCGTAATGGAGTTACGTCGATTCCACGGTTGCAACTGCGTCCCCGTCTTTGAAAATAAAATGGAGGGAACTCATGTGTACCAGTTGCACTGTGACATTTTGACAACCTGGTCTCACACGATACCTTCTTTTCACGGATAACTAAGGATGGCTGAATGTATAGTCGACGGCGTTGGTAGCCACTTGAGCTACAACTGGTGTTGTTCGTCCCAGCCTTTCAAGCATCTTTCCAAGTAGCGAATCAGTTTGCCATCTGCATCGTTCATTTACCTACTTTCGTCTCGTTCCGAGCTATTTTTGTAGCTCAGGAAGTTTCTCGCTGTGGCAGCCCGTTCCATCTTTATGACGCGTTATGCTCATAAAGAGACATTACCTTTTCAGACGTTTTTTGTGCGCTGTGCGCGTGATTTCGTGGCGTGAATTGCACTCGTTTCCGGATGGACTCTGTGGACTTGCGTCGAGAAGTTCAACAGATCACAACAGTTGATAGCTGAACAACCACTAGTACTGTGTTTTGTGCATCAGATGTGTGCCAAATTTGCACTCGTGTCGTCCATCGGTGTCTGACGATGAATTCGTGAATCGGTTGGCTATAGGCTGAAGTTTGCACATGCCAGTACAGGTTAAAGTCCAGAGGAGTGCTTCGTGTAGATCTTTTATCCTTGAAGCGGCCAACCTGGCTGAGAGATACATGATCAGCCCTAGTTCGGAATTGACCTGTCGTTATCCATCCAGATCTGTAACTGTCGTCCGACATTGCTGGATTGGCGAATACCGTATGGATGAATTTGATCGTTTTCAGCGCTCGCCTTGCTCTATTATTCATGTGTGCCGTACGTGTTGTGCACATGTGGCGTGTGTTAAACATATCTATGGTGATACTTTTCAAATTGTCAAACTTTTGGTCAACTCCTTTCAGTACTAACTACTTCAGTTTCCCGTTAGAGGCCACGTTTCATTTTATGGTTTATTTTGCACCTTCTGTTGTCAACCTCATCCGATTCACTTGGCAACAAATCGTCAGGTGTCTTATTGGATGATTGTTCCCATTGTAGTTATGTGTGTTCTACATGATTAGGTATATGGTCTATACGGTGATGCCTTCCGCTCTTTTGAGGTGTGTTACTAAACTGTAAGCACCTAGTACCGATTTGTGAACCTAACAGACTATTCTTTCGGTCACTGCTACACTTTTTGTTTATAGTATTCTACAGCTCAGCCTAAATATTCGGCTGAACTCATTTAATTTCTTTCATCTGTGCACTGTACAACTCGTTCAGCCTTTGCTTGGACTCGCTTGATAGGGATAATGTATCAGTTATTTCAACTGATCTGTGCTCTCAAACCTTTGGTCATTTATAGAAATGAATTTCCATTTGACAGCTTTTTTCCTATCGGCTCTCATTTTTAGCTGGTAAAACTGTACAGAGTAAATGATGTCTGGAAAGTTATTGATCGGGGCGTACGCAAGAAATAGAGTTATTGATTTAATCACCCTTCGGATTGTTTGTCTGTTTTAATCGTTCAGCATTCTTTATTCCGATTCAAAGTACTGGTGATTATGACTTCCGCTTCTATAGTACACACTATTTTCACCAATGAGCATAAAAAAATGGGCCCTGATTTAGCTGGGGATTTTGTCGAATGTTGCCTTGTTTTGCTGTATAAATTTCGATCTGAAGTTTATCATCGATCCTCCTCGTAACCGTAGTTTCCTAATTGTTTTCTCTATCGGTTGTGCGTTTGTTGTAGCTAATGGAATTTGTGCTTACGTCCTGCCAAAACATAAAGTGGGCAATAAAATGACGTTTTGTTTGGTTTAGTAATCATTTGCATAGTGTCCGAACTCAATTTTTGAGGAGTTCAGTGTTGATATCGATTAGGCAACATTTCGAGGCAACTGTGTCCTTCAGGCTGTTTCTTATTTGAATAATAATTAAGGTTTTGGTATTCGTTATGATCGGTGCAGTCCCTGATGTATTTGACCATTCCCTTCACCTCCGTCAGGCTAGTGGTAAATTTCAGATATTCGTTCAGTGTGGCGGTTACTCTGGGCCCCTTAAGAAATCTGTTTCTAATACTCTCTTAACAACAATATGAAGAAAGACATATCGTAATGCGCGTGTTTTCCGTAGTTCGTCTTTAAGGCCGTACAGTTGCATATACCAAGGATGGGGATTGAAATAGCAGTCTGGCTTAACATAAGGAAGCTGGGTTAATGACCAATCAGTTGGTGATGATTTGATCTATCACTTACGTCATGCTCTTCCATTGGCGGAACTGAACGTGTTTGCTATCGATCCGGTAAATTTGTTACTAGGGTTGCCGCAATGCCTGAACATATCCGTTTTAGTGACAAGGTCGGGCCAAGCAACAGCTTCAATGGTGTCATTGTTGCAGTGTTCCCAGTTGAACGATCTTCGATAGGCTCTCCCGGTCGCGACAGATAACAGTGTTCAGTTGATACTCACTCTCAGCCAGATGGAAAACGACAGGATTATTGACTACTCGTGTTTCATCATTTTGCTGTCTGCGTGAGTAGTGTTCCAGAATTGATTTTCATAGCTCCTACGACGTTCCATTGATCTTGATTGCTGTACAAAAACAACAACAACTGACGGCCTGTGGTGGTAAAAGCGATGAATTGGAATATGATAAGGGGTGTGAGTAAGAAGCTCAACTACTTCCTAGGTCTAACTGTCTCGTGCTATCAAATGACAAGAACAGTTGCCACCTATACGGATGTAAAATGTGTGCACATATTTCAACATGTTTACACCTATAGTTTACATAGGATTTATTGGGAATTTATAGATTAGTGAGAGCTGTGAATGTTTATGTGCACTTCAATATGCATTTAACAGTTTAGAAAGAAAGAAGAACTCGGTAGATAGCTTTAATTTCAGAGGTTTAGTAATTATGAGTTGTAATTTATAAAACGATGAGAAAAAAGAACAAAACGGAAATTCGACTACAGCCTGTAAAACATATGACAAGCTGCAAGCAACAACGAGCTACCAACACACGAGAAGTCGGGCATACCTTCATCTCACCACAATGGTTCTGATAGCAAAGCCAATTCAAATTGTGTCCGTACACTGTGCGCTTTACTTCGTCTTCAGTTGACGCTGTTACAATATATTCTGATAGGTTCATTCAGATTGGACTCACTCTTCACGCTAAAGTAAGATTTTGTGCAGATCAAGCGTCTTATTTGATGCACTAGCTTTGATAAGTTTTCTTTGAGATGATTATTTGGGTTTGGTTAGAAAGTTGTTTTTTAAGGATGGTTAGTTTTTAATGGAGAGGACCCTGTGTGTTATAATTGCTACCGCATTGGGATTTACCTCCGTTTACACATTCTGTACGGTTGAATTGTGAACTAAACGGTTTGTGATTTCTCTATGATAGCAAGTTTCTTTTCTTCTACTGTCATCTCGTACACATTTGTTTTTACCAACTTGAAGGAAATGGGATCAAAAGAACTGCAGCTGAAAAAGGTTAGTTCCAGTTGTATTGTTGCTTTCTTGTTGATCCATTTGTTATTTTTAAGTAATCTGGAATAACGTTGAACTGCCCGCTTTCTTCGACCAATTATTTTGTGGTTTCTCTCTAATTAATATTTGTGCTTCGCTTTTGTTTCGTGACTAATTTCTGCCTACCCTTCGTTCGCTGTATAACGATAAAATACCGACACGTTGACTGTGATTACAGTAATAAATACATGTGCAAGTCTAGCACTTATCTGCCACATGCTATAAATTTTCAATAAGTCCAGGAATATATGCGTAAATTTGTTTCCCTGCCACAAGCATGTCCACAGAATCTGTGACCTATCAAATGAGTGCATCCACCCATAGTATTAAGAGGCTGGTTTTGCATCTCACTCCGGTTTTCTTTACGTCACGATTTTAAACGTTCACGAAACCGATTGGTTGGTTAAGTCGTTGGGATAGTGGGCATTGAAAAACATGCGTGCGTTGATTTAACTTTCCAACCCTGGGCGCCTATACAGTATTTAACCATCCGAAAATGTTCCGTATCTGTCCCGGTTAATGAAGGGTTTGCGAGTAAGCCGGCGTCTGTAATCATTCTATCTCAGACTGTTCTGATCTACTAACGGGGCGGGCAGATCAAAGAACTACAGCATGTAGCACGTTGACCGGCCCATCGTGCTGTTTTCTTTTCCATGTTAGATCTCATTAGCGAGGAAGCCGATCATGGTTTGCGTGCTCGGGGGCGGACGTTGTAAACAAACGTGTGAGGAAGCAGTTGCTCAGTTGGATGTCATCTGTATTCATCACTGTTTGTGCGTTAGCTATGATTGAGAAGATTTGAATATCTTTCGCTAATCGTCACGATCTATTAAACAATGTTAACTGCATCAACTAACAGTCCGGTATATACGATAGGGGTGGATCCAGTTTTATTCAACCGCGCATATTCCAGAAATCTGAGTAACATGTATGTTAGACGCCGTTGAAGCAGCAGATGCTTGACAGTGAGGGTTTCACGAGTTTACTGTTCCATCCCTTAAGGATGCATCGGGTGATTGTGTGATTTTATCACAGGGTTCTCTCATGCACCTGCATCAAACCGGAGCACAGAAACCAAACGGTAGGGATGTGGAATAGGATCTTTTAGTAAGTAAAAGTGTTGTGCTTGTTCAAAAATATTCATATTTCTCTACAAACTCACTTTGTTCCTCCAGCTTTATACTTATGTATGATTGTAACAACTTGAGCACAGAGATGTAGGAACATATCGAGCAATTCATTGGGGGCTAGCGATCCTATAACGATTCAGATTGCCGGCATTGAACAGTCTATTTTCAGATATTTTCCTATGATAGCCAGATAAACCTTATGTATCGTTCTGTATTCATATGTTAGGATACTTTGTCTGCAGATGAGCAATCTTATATCTTTTGTATATGCTTGGTTTTGTATATATCTGCACATTTATGAGCTCAGGCGTTGTATTTCCTGTTCATTGTGACCACTTGTTGTTTTCTATCTCGTGCTTGGCCTTGGTTGGAATGTTTGGCACCGTTTTGTTGGCACGCATTTGTACCTTTGGATGCATACGTACCAGTGAGCATCGATATATTTTTGTAATATCGTTTATGACCCTCTTCATCTTCTATGCCATTCCGGTTATGCTTACTTACAAAGCAACACGTGGAATGCATTTTTACAAACTTTTTGAAATACCAGTTGATGTAGCATGCCTGTATGTAGCAGTTAGATGTCTTACACTAGCTTCACCTATGTTAGCAGCCTCATTCCTCTCCACACTAAACATAAGCGTTTATTTTCGCGGCAACCTATTTTTGTCTACTGTATGTTGAGTTAATTTTTTCCTCAAGTCCTTGTCATTTTGACGTTGATTTTCAAGACGACGTTGTATGTGGTAGTTTCGTTCAATTCATCAACTTTCTTTTCTTACGCGTAGGATTGCAACACATTTTTGAACTGTATTAGACCTGTTAATCAGATTCTGCTGTTTTTTGCGTCCAATCTGTCATGGCACGTCTGCTTATAATCCTGTGGTCGATGGTCAGTTCGACAAAATTCATTCTTTACTATCTTCGATCGCCACACATGTTATGCTACCGCACAGTTCTCCCAATTTCACGTTGTTCTGCAAATGTGGGTTACATACACAATTGTGTATTGGTTTGCCTATCGATTTTTGAGCTATATCCACATATCTGATCTTCAGTTCCCAGTCACTGCCTGTGCCCCCGTTATTCCGTATGTGCTGTCCCATTTCGCGGTTGTTTAGGGTTAACAACGCTCGCTCATCAGTAGCGCGTTCGGGGGTCCCACACCGGTTACTGCAACTGCTCCTGCACTGGTCTGGGAAATTCGACGGTACTCATCTCACATAGCACAGACTGATTTGAAAGGTTAATGTGTAATTATCTAAAAGTCATGTTTTATGTACACATGTATGGTACGATGTTAAATTGTAGCTGTGAAAGATACGAAAGTCTTCGGTGGACTGACATTTTAGTGCCACATATAACCACCTTTTCCTTAGGTAGGTGCGGTGTATTCCATAGCGCTGGTAACGACTGTGTGCGTCGAATTTGGGGTTATTATATGTGATGAGCAATTGAGGATTTTGGTTCATACAACTTGGAAATCATTCACGATTGATTGCAGCTGTCGTATTTCCTTAAACATTCTAGTCAGTCCCTTTCGAAAATACCTAGTATACTCCAGTTTCGCTCATGTTAGCTCAGCTCGGCAGTATTGCGTATCCTTGTCATGACCTGGACTAGAACCCCACCTTCGTGTCGTTAAGCAAGGCTGGATCATCGTATATAAACTCTCAGCCACAGTCGCTTGTGGACAATGTTTAGATTGCCCGATCACTTCGATGGGCTACACTGTAACTGTTATCTTCTGTCCAGTCGATGACTCCGCAATTAGGACGCCTCTCTAAGTTGCAATCATAGGATTCATTAAACGTACTGGGCGATATTTTGGCTACTGGTTGGAAATGGGGGGTTTTGGTGTATATAACCTGAACATCACTCACAATTGATCATAGCTGTTGCATTCTCGTAGGTATTTCAGTGAGTTTTTCGGTATTCCCTTGTCTCTACTTATTAGATAAACTGGCGGGAACAACTTTCCAAAGAGGTTGAGTATCTTATCGCACGGCTTTTGACCGAGCTTCTTCTCTCGACTCTTTGTTGTTGCTGATCATCCTCGCGATGTAACTCTTGAAGACTCATTTTTGTATTATAGCAGCAGTTAATTGTGCTCTGCTCAGCTCCTCCATATTACCTTTTACACATGCACGTGATTTCCTTATTATGCGTTTTCCACTTGTACAACCCTTGTACAGTGTAGGCTGTCACACAACGTTGGACATTAGTGCGATGTTTCCGTATATACTCTCTGTCCCACTTTACTAATGCAATCCGACCACGCTGCTGACACAGACGAATATCAGAGAAGCCTCTTGTGAAATTATTACTCGGTATCTGCGCACGGGAAAGTAATATCGAAACCCACGAGAGCATTGACCAGAAAGTTAGCTGGAGAATTAACATTCTATCGGTCCAGCATTCTGATTGTACGCAGTTAATCCTTGGGAGGAGTTGATTTAGAGGATAAACACTGAATATTTCATTCAGTTGAAGCTGAAACGATTTACCATATGGAAGTTATGTCACCCACATGTTCCAGTTGCCGTGCTAACTAGCAATCGTGAATAGGGGCATTACCTTGCAGGCATATTTTATTGTTAAAACTTGGTACCATAAGCTGTTCACACATCCTGGTTCGCCCATAGTTTAGTTCATCGCGGCGCCTGTTGTGTTTCTAGTCCCTGTCCGCCCATTCTGTTTTCTGAGCCAACATTCCAGACTTATAAGCCCGTAGGATTCTTCTCGATCGTTCGGCACCTTGAACGCTAGGTCACAGCTCTTTGACTTTCAGATTTAAGATAGTTACATTTTAGGATTCTACGACGTGGCTGAATTTTATTTGGAACTTGAATGTTTCCACTTTGCCAGATTAATTAGGCGCTTCTAGATTACAACCGCTGAATGAATGAAGTTCTTGCATGCTGTCCTACGGGCTAAAACATATGTAGTGCTCACTACACGATTCTTTAGAGCAAAAACTGACTTAGTGGTGTATGAACACTAACTACCTCGAGAATTGTAGTAACATACTTCTGCGAATACCTTATGTGTTAACGTTTCATAAAACAGTTAAAGCTCTTCGTTTTTAATGAAAGACTTCGAAATCAAACCTCAGAACTGTCTCACATCATCGTTGGCCTATTTTCTGTTAGTCATATGGAGCAAAAAATCTGTCTTAGCAAGACTTGGAGTGTGTAGTTTGTTTAATTTGATCAAAAGAAACATGCTATGGTATTGACTTTCCATTCAGAATTTCTCCAGGGCATATTGTTTCTTTCCCTTCTTAATCACTTACTATTGCGGGTAGATGCAAACATTATCATTTAATCAATTCTATAACTATGTGGACATATAGGTGTTCTTAAGAAACTGTTTATTCTACAGCCGTCGACCATTCCGCCTTATGTTTTATGAAACAATCATTAAAAGATTTGCTAATTTCGATGTACATCTTTAATAAATAGAAGCGTTATTGGATTTGATTGAAGTACGGAGCTAACTTATTTGTTATTCTTGCAACTCGACCGACCTGCGTGATACACTCAGGCAATTGTCAACTAATTCAGTCCCTGGGCTTGACTGCATTCGTAATTTTCCGCTTACTAACATTCTGCGATTTGTCGAACAGTTTTGGACTAGTAGCTATTTTACATTTGGCCAATCCGACGATTCACTGAAGCATTTTTATTACGTTAAGTAACCTGTATATTCTCCGGTAATCATTATTGTATCAGATTTTCCCTTATTGCACACCACAGCCTTTGTTCACGAATAGATTTATACATCGTCCATTCCTTCATTTTCGATCACTGTACAGGAACCACGTCCTACTGATTTATTGACCATTTGTTACACCAGCGGAAGTACAGGTTTGTCTAACTTCTTTTTAATCCTTGCTGCCTTCATACTCGCTCGGTCTACAAATCAACATTTTGGTTGTTTCAATGTCCATCTTGATCAAACCAACTTTGCTTGAAGTCAGTTACGCTAGGCTCAATTGAACGTAGTTGTTGTCTTGCTCGATCAAGTTTATCCGTCTAACCGGAGCAATCTGGCTTCAGTAACAGCCAGACTCAGTTTGCGTGTCTGTATGTGTTAGCTTACGTGTCTGCATCACAACCCCATTTGTCTGGACGATGGTTGTCTGCGTTAAATGTCGTGATCTGCAACGCTTCTAGTTTCGATTTGTTCCTCAGACAAAACGGTTAGCAGACGAACACTGGTATTGGCACGTCAATACCAAATAACCAATAACACGGAAAACTTTCAACTTAACGTCTACAGTACTTGGGAGGGGATATAAAAAGGAGACGAATAACAAAGACAAGATGTGCAATCATGTGGTCTGAATGATACTCACTGCAACTAGGACCATGGCAATCTGAGGTTAACAAATAAGTGTTTTTATACACAGAACTCAGGTTTGAACTGGTTTATCGAGACCGCCTCAGCAAGTTTTAGAAACCGTGGGTTGTTGTGACGCCGTGTAATGGTGAAGGCTTAGACCAAGTCCACTTTGTGGCCAGTCGACAGGATGTGTCGTCCGATGGACGACGTTTGAGCTCTTATGGTTCTCTGTGACTACAGTGTCCGGTTGTGAGACCTGTTCATAAACCCACTTAGGTACATGTTCCTCCATTCTTCAGACTAATGATCCATCGGTTCCGCCTATGTAACTTTCTTCGCAGTTACATGAATATTTATACACTGTGATGTAGCGCCAATGGTTTGATCTCCTTTGACTGCAGACACACGTAATCTGCCAATCTGATTAGGGCCCCTTAATTTGGCGGCAGTGTAAGTCCATTTCAGCGAAAGGACAATTCGTTGGTTTGTAGTTTTCCGTGTAATTGGTTATTCGGTACTGACGAGCCAATACGAAATGCTGGCGTCTACCAGTCTTCTTCTATCTGTTTTGTTTAAACTATTGAGAGGATATTATTGTTTTAAATCTGCTTGTCATCTCATGACCTAATCCTCGGTTATATCTGTACTTGATAAACGGTGCGTCACCTTTTTGTTTCTTTATATTTTTAAGTTTGTTAATATACACCATAATCTCGTTTCAGGAATTCCGAAGGGTGTACTGGTCAGGCACGAACAATTGGTTAATGCACTAATGGCGGCATCTTGTAATTTTGAAGGCAAGGTTGGTCTACTTATTTATACCATTTTGCAATGTGGCTGTCCGTTTCTATTGTCATTCGCCGTTACTATAAATCTGTACCTTCTAGCCGACGAATCGGAACCTTTGGTCACAGTCCACAGGATTTTCTATGACCTCGCGTGTATTGTTTCTTCCTGAACGTTTTGACTCTTTTAAAGTCAGGTTTAAAAGAGTTTGATTTGGCTAACCGTCAAAACTGTAATACAAAATGATTATGTTCGTACTCAACGTACTTTCTGAAACGTAGTATAAGTGCTGGTGAGTAGTAGTGGGTTTTGGTTTTGAACTGTGCCTACAATTGATCGCAACTTTCGCATTTCTTCAGACTTTCCAGACGACTGCTTTCGAAAAGAAGCACTAGACTCGAGTTCCGCTCTTGTCACAGCTTGTCGGTGATGCATATACTTGCCACAGCCAGGACTAGAACTCCGGCCACACTTTTGTGAAACGACCATGTTGATTACTGTACAATTTACCTCACATTGGGCCAGACCGAATTATCATATGTGAACGCTCAACCACATTCTGTAGCGAAAAGGCGTTCAGTAAAGCACAATCTTTATTGCCCAGCTCGCTAGTTCACATGCTTCGCGCGCGCTCGCGTTTATGAGTCAGCATTCCAGTCCACAACACCCCCAGGTTTCCGTTCACGCGTCGTGTGCACTTCTACCCGGTTTAGGTGTGTGATTGGCGCCTTCTACCCGAGGGTTTTCTGCCTGCTATTCTTCGTCCGTTGATCCGATTTCCTTGAGCGATAGCCTGTCCGATCGCTCGTGCTGTCCTCCGTCTGTCTCCTGTAGGCCTTAAACGTACTCTACAGCCGTGTCGATATATTCCTGAGAGTGTTGGAATAATCACGCCTTCAATTTGGTCATTCATTCTCTTTCGGCTGCCACGTCTCGCCCGTTGGTCCGATCCGGTCGAGCGATGACTCATCCGGTAGCCCACGCCGTTCTCCATCCGCTCACCGCGGGTTTTTGAACGCACCTCCCCCTGTGTTGGGGTATTCCGCCGAGAGTTGGAATACTCGCACTTCCTGTCTGACAGTCCCCCACAATTCGCTTGTGACACAGTGATCAACACGGTTGTCTCATGAAAGCGTGGCCGGAGTCCAAGTCCTGGCCGAGGCAAGGATATGCACTACCGATGGGCTCCACAAGAGCGAAACTCGAGCCTGGTGCTTTTTTTCTAAAGAGGCCAACTGAACAGTCTATAGGACTGCGAGAGTTGTGATCATTTGTGGATAGTGTTCAACTCATAATACAAATAATTTATATCACTTTCATGCATTGTTGCATCTTGAGGGATCAAATGTGTTTCAAAATCACATCTTCGAAGGTGTTTCTTTTTAAGGAAGTTGTGAAGAGGGTAGAAAAAGTTGTAACCTATTGCTTGGCTACCTAGCGAGTATTGTGGATGAGGTAAGGCTCCCGATAAGTTTATCGGAGTCAGTTTATGAAAGCTTATTTTTGCTGCGTGTAGTCTGGCATTGTCGTGCACAAGTGTTGGACTTCTCCTACTGATCAGCACTGATTTCTACTTTGACAATTCCTAGTGAACTCCTTCCAATTCATTATCATACAACTGCGCTGTGTTTATTGCATCTGGTTTATACCGGTAGCACTTCACTAAACAACAATCGTATTCATCAGGTGAGCTTTACATTGAGCCATCATTTAGAATATTCCATCCACCTCAGTTCACTCTACAGATCTTTGTCTGTCATCGTACAGGTACCAGTTTTTATAACAAATGAAAGAAAACGTCATGTTCATTTTGAAAAAGGGCAACAGTTGCATGTAAGATGTTTTGCGTATTGACATCTCGTTCGCTTCCCCACTATATATGTGCGTATGTTAATTTCGCAAAAGTAACCGATGAGATGCGAACGAAATGTCAGTGCGCAAACCATTTTACGTTACTGTTGGTCTTTCTCAAGTTTATCAGTGGGAACCAATGTTTCAAACATGTCTGTTTTGCAATAACAATGAAGTCCACACCTCCAAAGGTGTTTTTATCTAGATATCCGTCAGTTTATGCAATCTCCATTTGTCAAACATTTTCTTGTTACGATTGTACGGTTCAGAACGATATTGCTTGATGGGGCGCCCGACTTTGGTGATACTATTTTTTGAGATTACCCCTTCAAATAATTTTGGTAACTCGTCAGGAGTTGCCCTCTCTTCGAGCCTCTCATCTCAGGATCTTAACCCTGCAAACTATTCTTTAGTTATTTCTTCATCACTGATAAACAGTAGAGGATTTGGTTGTTGTAAACTGAACATCACTCACAACTGTGCGCAACTGTCATATCTCTGTACTTTCCAGTCAGCTCGTTTCGAAAAAGAGCTGACTGAAAAGTCTGCGAAAATGCCACAGCCGCGATCGATTCCTTTATCGCTATGCCTTTTCCGAAAGTTTCCTATATTTCCCTTGCTCTCTCCGTAGCTTCACGTGTGAGGCTGAAATATGAATGAAATTTTAGAATAAACTGCTTTTCACGTATATAAGAAAGTGAAGTCACTTCGAGCATAACGATATTCAGCATATTCATCTACTTGGAACTACCACTAACTTAGGCGGTTTCATCGTCAAACACCACGATCACTACAGAATCCTTAAAAATTGTCTGCCAATCTCTCGATTAGTATTTTATTCCGTGGTAAAAAATTTCATGTTGCCACAGAACAGTAGCTTGACATTCATACGGCTATATCACGTCGTGCACATTTTTGTGCCTGAATCATCCTTTAACATATAACTTTACTCGATGGGGTTGCTAGGTAGCGCTTCGGTTTCCAATGTTACCTGACATTTTGATCTGGTACCAAGCCGTCCATTACCAGGTTACAACTTAGCTACTATATTATTTCGTCCTAGGTTTGCTTTTGTGTGATTCTATCCGTTCACATACCATTTTGAGTCTATCCACCCTCACATCGGGCTCCCATATTCGCTGTGACAAGCTTCCGGGTGTTTTTCTGTTCCGTTATTTTTGTTTTCTCTTTTTCCCACACACTAGTTTACTCACCAATCCACCGTCCATATGTGCTATCTTCCCCTGGCCCATATACTGGAACAGTTGTTCTCCGTGAGTTCTCTCCTCTGAGCTTTTTCTCTCCACATCTCGTTTCTTATTTCGGCTGTTATGTGGTTCCTATGTACACTTTTGTTCTCTTCCACGGAATTGACACAAACACTTCCCGGAAGCACTAGCTTATTCGATCGGTTGCTCACTTCTGTCTTATTACCAATCGACCTAGAAACGTCTTGTTTGTTATTATTGGAGTGCTGTTTGTGTTTGGTCCAGTCCACCTTATGTTTAATTCCGTACTATATCGAAGGCTACGAACATAATCCCTCTCCATGTGCACGTGAGACCTGATGATTAATTGACCCTGAATAGTTGTCATGGAAATGGGAACGTTTCACCATTCTTCGTTCATTTGTTGTTTGTTACAATGGATTTTTGTTAACAATTTGAGAGTTGGCTTTGTTGTGCATTCGAGACGGACAAGGCCGATTTGACTTCCTTATCCTCTCGTTTGGAGCAAATGCGGAATGTGAATACCTCTGACCACCACTAACATTAATCTTGACTTAATTTCAAACATTGGTGATAAATGCTTGTGCATACGTTCTTCATGCCGATCTGTTGTTACTGTTAACGCACCAGTAGGTCAGAAGTTTTATTTGTTCGTCCGGTCACCCATGGATTCCCGCACTGACCTACCGCTTCCACCCATTTATCAGGGCCGTTAGCTTTCCACACATGCCCTCTGGAGCAGCCGCGCTGGAATCCGTTAGCTTGATCATGAAGATTCTGTTTATTTTGTACACTTCTTCCATATTTTGAAGACATCGAGGTATGCTGCTTATAGACCGCTTCAGTACCTTGTGTGTTTTACAGAGCAGATGCCTAACACTGTGGTTTTGTTCCTAGTAGTCAATACACCATCCTATTGGTGTTTCAATTAAGGGCTTCCAACTGGCGAAAACCAAAAAGGTGGACTGAGTCACCAGACTATTTGTTGCGAAGTGTTCACAGTAAAATGCAAATGCCGTATGAGACGCGTCCGCATCGACTGAGCAGATCTCGCAATAATGTATGAGGACTGTTTGTACAATCGTATAATGCAGCCAATCCTTCTGGGAGTCACCGCGACAGTGTATGTGGTAAACACCCACCGAGGTGTTAGCTGTGCTATTTTTAGTGTCAGACATTCTACCATCCTTGACGTGTGAACTCTTTCAGTGTTCTGAGTAGCCTACAAGAGTTCATCGGAAGTCTATAATGGCTTTGCGGACAGTCCGTTTTCATCTCCTGTTGATAGATCTCATTAGAAGGTAGTTTGTATCACAGCTAACGGAGTTGGAAACAATTTGTTATATTGGTTATGTCAGTGCATTACGAATGGAGTGTAGTCTGGTATTAACTGTTTGACTGAATTCCTTGGTAACCCGAGAACCTGGAAAAATTTCTTCTAGGTTACATTGCTGTATGGCACTCACTGGTTTCACTGTCCTCAGCAGCTTATCTAATTAGGTGTTTGTTGCTTACGCTCAATCTTGTAATAGCCCTATGATTATACTCTGACTTGTTTTATCCTCTTTTTATGATTTTGCTGCTGTCGTTCATACAAAGGTTACCTCCGTACAACCTGATGATCCACACTGTGATGATATGCTCATCTTGTGTAATCCATTTCGAAGTTTTCCCCCGCCAACCTTTACAGCTGCAATTGTTGGCCGACTGATTCAGAGATTAGTGCGTTCTGACATGCTGTACCATTGGCTTTTATTATCTTCCATATCTTGTGTATCTGGTCGTTTGCGGTGGTACTATTGTATCCAGAAGGCTGCTAACACCTTTCAAATTTAAAAACCTTCTTCTATTGGTCAGAAATATACAACTGCTGACAAACATCCGTTTGTATGCGATGACTGTCCTAGCCGTTAACGGTATGCGCATGAACCATACGTATAACACATGCACTAGTCACCGCCGATACGAGTAATTCATTACAGTGACAGGTACATACATACGAACTGTCGAGTTATTTGAAAGTCAGTTGTACGTAATTTAATCTTATTTAAAAGAAAGCATTGTCATAATCTTTCATACGGACTGCTTAATGAGGAACACAAAGCTTTTGGTTGCCGAAAGGCCTCCATTTGGTTTTCGCAGTCCTATGTATTGTAGTATTATGTTGATTCGCATTCACGTTATCTACTTTTATTCTACTAATATGCGGACGGATGCAAATATTTGTCATTTGATGATCTACGTGTAGCGTCTAAATGGTGTCCATCATGTAGGTCATTGTTTTAGACACCAACCACTTAACCGTCGTGATTTTGCTACCTTATTCGTCCCTCAATTCACAGTCTATCGTCTTCCTGGCTGGAGCACGGGCTGTGTTTCTGACTGGCGGACCGGAAACTTTGCTCGCCGACATCGGCGCAGCAAAGCCCACGGTATTCTGTGCTGTACCGCGAGTATTGAGCAAGATTTACAACGAGTACTACAAGAAAGTCCCCAAAGCTAAGTGTATGCGCAGTATGCTCCAGAAATGTATTATTCAAAAGAACAAGGAACAGGCACGGTGAGTTCAACATACTGCATGATCATTGCTGTCCTTGTAATCCAGCTTCCTATCCTTAGCGAATGTGCACTTAGAAGTAAAATGTGTAGTAGTATGAAATAATATGATAGTATTTACTTGGGGTGCAAGTAGTCATCATCAATACAATCTGTTGGTCGAAATTCGCTTATTCTTATCCCATACACATTGAAAACTGCTGTTTACAGCTGACTGCTATGTCTGTAGAAAAGGTTCAACACACGGGACAGAGTGCTCAGTTTCACGGAGGGCTCAGTTGTTTACGTAATGCTTTCATTCGCTTCCACTGAATTGCATTTTGAACTTTTCGTTTGAACTCATGAATTACTGTGTGACTTGAAATGGATGGATGTTGTTCACTTCTATATCAGTTTCTGCTGGTGTAGTAACGACCGCGAGAGTTGCAGTTTGAAGCTGATGATGGCGATTTTCCGTGGTCATCCCATGAGCGTCTGAATAGTTACACGAGAGTAACCAGTTCTCACCTCATGCCGATTATCTGTAACAACAAAACAGATCATGCGTTTTTGGGCTGAAAGGTTTTAATAAAAACGTTCACATGAATATAACATTGTGATGTACGTTTGTATACCACCCTAATCCTGACTGAATTTTGCTTTCACTTGGTCTCAACGATCTGCATCACTTGTTTTCATAGCACTTATTTCGTAGTCGGTCATACGTCTTTTCCGTAAACTCTTCCTAATGTAAAACTATTTGTGGTCTTTTCCATAGCAAGGTGGCTTAGATGGTGTGTGATTAATGTTCACCGGTCATCGAGAGCAGGTGGTCAGTTTTGTGGTTGTAACCACCTATTAGATAAGTATGCCGGATGAATCTCCGTCGTGCATCTTACCATCCGAACGTCAGGTGCCATATAGTTGCCATATAGTTCTACGGTTTATCTGAGGCTCAGTGCAGTTCATGGGTCAACACAGATTACTAGAACACTTGCAAGAAATATGCCGTTATCCTGTTTATTTCACAATTGTAAGGGGGTATTATAATTACTTACAGTCTGGGATTGACGTTGAAATAACACCAAATTTCATTCTTGTTCTTCTTCTTGGTTGGTATATCTATTGTTCACCTGGCGAATCTGTATTGTCGCGCATACGTTAAGTTGCACTGGAC
>JTDE01020784.1:34157-99319 GCA_014338405.1 Paragonimus skrjabini miyazakii | reverse complement strand
AGTGTTCATTTTCCTTAAATACACGTCCTTGGTCATGACGACTACACCACAGCCTTTATCTGGTTTGAGGAATACCAGATGTTGAATACCTCTTAGTTACTTCATGGCCTGATAGTGTTCCTGCTTTAGACTGCAGTGTGGACGAATGGGCACCGACAAAAACTGGTTTGAGATATCCACTAATTTTCCACGTTGTGTGCACAAAAGTGGTTGAGGCAACCTATCGGGTTGCAATGGCCGTGATTACATAATGCTTGTTGTGCTTGTATGCGTGTCTAATCCCTGTCTGTCCTTATTTGTATGATGTATATAACTTGCATGTTTTACGTTTGCGACTGATGAGAGTAAATGAAATGTTAACATATCGCAATATATGTCTTCTTTCTGCTCTGATGAAGTGGTTAAAGGGAACTCAGTGTTTCAAACTATTTATCCAACTGGAAGTCGGCAACACGGTGTGTTTTCCCCCAATCGTGTTCTTCTTGACTCCGCGCAAGTAGTTTGGGCGAGACCGTAAAGCGGAGATCCAGGTATAGCAGTCAAACCGTAATAGAACGTTTTGGCACGGAAAGGCGCGTTATATCAAATTGTGGTCAAGGTACATTTGTACTACAGTCTCCTTTCGGTTTTCACTGTCTCGGTTCGCTGTTTGAAGTTACCCAACAGACAACTCAGGTAGAAACGACAACATTCATACTGAGTCTGATTAGTCGGTATCTCTCTTAACTTATCTAGACATTTATTCAGTGGGTCGTACGGGCCTCCACTCCCGGAGACGAACCCAAAAATCGGTGAACAGCTTTCGTTTCTGTACACCCCGTTAAAAATTGCCCACCTCACACGTTTCTTCAGTCGGCTGCAACGTCGGTAAATAATGCTCGACGTCATAGACGGCCTGACTATCCATGTCTGTGTGTATTTAAAAATGCAACCTATTACGTCTGGCATACTCTGACTACCACCAGGTTTGTACCCGGTTCATCTGGTCTAAAGGAGGGAGCTTCTATGTCAAGAGTAAAGTATTGTCAAAAGGCAAAATTACCAGTTACTCACAAGATGTTCTGAATGGAACAAATTATTTTGATTTACTCTAGCTATCATGCACTCACTTCATTACGTTAGTGTTGCATGCTCGTCACTGTTATCCCGTACAAGTGATCGAACCTAGAAAATGGTCGTCAAATATCTTAATGTGTTTCAGATCTTCTACTCTGAATGACCACATACTGCAACAGTATACCACCATGCTACTGACTGCACAATTTACCTTCTTTCTTCCGCCAAAGTAGTGCAGTGGAGTTGAGTGATCGTAACATACTACTCATACAACTGCTATTCAGTAGTAGGATCGAAGCATATATTTTGACATGCTACAAGCCGCAGGAAAAGTGCAGGAAGGAAAATCAGAGTGCAGTATCACCTATAGGAGTCCCTGCTACTTATTGAAACTGAGCATTGACGTCTGCGGCAGCCGAGACGGTCTGAGGCTGAACACCGCGTGCAAATGAGTGGTTTTGTTTCAGGTTTTGTTTCAATGCTTAACCCCTGTATTGCTTGGTCGAATATATAACCCTTGTGCCATCCGCGTTCTTGGATCACAACAATAGTACAAGATTAGTAAATGCTGCGAAAAAGATATTTTTACATTGTTACAACACCTTACAACTGACAGTATGTGTGTGTGTGTGTTTTAAGTAGTTAGTCATTTCTCCCGTTATGCATATAGTGTAAAGTCTAAATTCTTGGCGTTGATTTTTTGAAAGTGGACGGGGTTTCAATGAACAGTCTGTTGCGTCAGCTTCTACTGGATTTATTTGTGGCTAAAGTGAGATCTACATTATGCAAAATATTGTCAGAACCGATGTTGTATAAGCGTTAGGCAGACGACATCCCAGATATTTCTGAGAACATAAATGGTTCCAGTACTTTATTCTTAGAGTTGAATCAAGCCCATTCAAACCTGGTACTAACTGGAGAGAACGAATTAAATGACTGTCTTCCATTCTCGGATGTTCTAGCCACCCGAACATCGAGTGATATAACGGAAAAATCCATCCATGTGAAGCTTACTTGGACAGGACAGTTTGAGTAATTCGAAACTTTTTGTTCAATGCAATGTGTCAGAAACCCAGTTATAGTGTTATTTTACAGGATGTGAATGTCATACAAGAAAGAAGACCTACCGCTAGCGTTAAGCACACGGACGAACACTCTCTATACCAGCGGGTACCTTCGACGACTTATTAAGGAGTGCACCTGAGCCATTACCTAATGAATACGGGTAACAACTGAATCAGGGAAAACAGCTTACTAAGAGTTCCCGCTTTTGGTGATAGCTGGTCAGTAAGGACAAATAAACTTTTGACAGCCGTTCCATTCCGAACTTATATGGCTATAAAACTAAAGGTAATACAGCATACCAAAGTCGTAGCATCCTGCTTGGCTACAAACGAATAGTCTGCGTATGCAAAACTCCACGGCTATTCGCATAACTATGGTGTGAGCTACATCGGGATGACAAACCGATAACTGGCTGGTAGCACCAAGAAACATGCTCCTAAATGACTGAAAGCATAAATAGAAATTCCCAGCTTCTCTATCTAAATCGACGGATGGCACTCACTATCATCATTAACAATGTACATTATCCAAACAAGACACTGAGTCAAAGTCTAGACGTGTTGTTCGTAAATTTTTGGGACAGCTGGAGACATATTTTCAAATTCATTGAGGACCCGGTCATCCGTCTTCGCAATCCCATCCGTGAATTCAAGAACTATTTGTGTTGACACCATGGCTACTCAGTTAGACATCATTCCCACAGTCTTCATTTTTGTGTCTATCTGTCTAAGTCCCGAACCCATTATTTTCTCTTGATGGAACTGTAATAATCGAACTCTTGCAGTAAATAACAGGTACCGCACTGGCTCGATCCCAATGCTAACATCAGTGCAGTAGAAATAGAAGACCGCCAGCTGTGGATACAGTAACAAGTTTGCGGTATTTCACGTAACACGTACTTTTATGGATAGCGACATGTAAATTACTTGGTTAATTGACGTAAGACAAACAGGTGACTGTTGCCCAATGTTCTCCCGGTGCTTGAGTCACGGAGGGTTCAACTGTTTGACAATTGTCGCACCAATGGCAGTAAGGTAAGTAGGATACACTTAAGTGTACACACGTCTATGACTTGCTGTCGCTTGCGAACTGCTAACTCGTAACCTACGATCATCAAAACTTTCCTCCATCAATATCGTCTCGTCTGATCGAATTGCCATTCGAACAGATCTTGGGGTTGCTTTGGAAGATTCCAGGTAGGGTTCCACAGTTGCTTCAACCACCGGTCCGGTTGGATAGCTGTCATTTCGTAATTCGCTTATCGTGCAGTTATCCGGTGTCGCTCTGAAAAAGAACTGGGTCGGATGCCGTCGGTGTGCGGTGACATCGTTGAAATCCATCTTCATCAATCACTGGATGGCCGAGTTGCCGGGTGATAGTATTGCAAGCCGGACGAGGATCGTTGCCTCAGAAGCAGGTAACGTTAATGGAGCCCAGGGACGATTTCAGGCACTGGAAACTGAATGACCCGACTGAATTCTGTTTGGTAGTCGTAGAAGTAATAGTAGTGATATTACCAGTTTTTTCACAGTAGGAGCCGTAACAGTAGCAATAACAGCCTCCAGCCTCCCGGATAATTCCAACGAGTACTGATCCGAGGGATTATAGCTCATCCGCACATTGATGAGTGACCATACGTACACTTCTGCCTCCGGACTGGTTCTTGGTCGACCCTATTACTGGAGACGTAATTCCCACCTTGAAAAACATGGAAAATGCCGCTTCACGTTTGGACAACCTGTTGCCCAAACATTTGAAGCGCATGAAAGTTGATACTCTGGCCAGACGTTTCAACCTCTTTTAGTGAGGATGAGCGATCGCACTATACTACCTACACTTCCACTATTCATTAGTGAGGCATCAGCATGTATTTGGATATTGAATTAACCAGGGAGGAAATACAAGACGGAAATTTGAGTTCAGTTTGATATGAAACGGCTTTCTATACGGAAAGGAACTGGACACTGAAAACTGTTGACACTTTGGCGTCCCGGAATCAATGTTGTAAGCAAATGAGTGCACTTGTTTGTTGCCGTGTTGAAGCTTATACTTCGTTTGATGATTTTTCGAACAAGCAGTATGTGAGCCACTCTTATTCTTGGCCACCAAAATCAGGTGTACGATATCATTCTGAACCCGCAAGGTCCCATTTGGTTGCCGCTGTTATTCACCATGACAGTGGATGGGTTTCTGGATCTGTTTCGACCGGAGTTCGGCTAACAGTTCCACTATACACTAGTCAGCGGTTTCGCGTAGGCCGACGATGTGACCCTATCGGCTGAGAATCCGACGTGTTTCTCCGAAAAACTGACAACTGCCGTTGGTACTTTGGGGTTATCCGGATTGAAAATCAATAAACGGAGGACTCAACTCATGGCCATCTGTGGCGATCATAAACACAACGCGACCGCTGCTACTGATGCGTGTATTCATTTCTGCCCGGATATTATCCACTCACTAAGCGCCTCTGGAACGGCAACCTAGCTTGGTGTTCTGTTTACCTGAAAAAGTAGAGGAGTCACCAGTCACCGACGGAAGCTTCGTACGATGCTGGATAAAATCATGAAAGAGCCCCTTAATCCGAATCAGCGTCTCTACATCCAGAGACAGCTTCTGATTCTTCAAATGAATCACTCGCTAGTTTTGAACCGAGTCCACCGAAACACTCGCAAAGCTATGCACTATACAGTCCGCCAGTTTGGTCAACATTAGCTCCGCCTTTCCAAACACACACCAGTCAGCTACAGCCACACCTCAGTCCGCTTTGACGGCCTGAGCATTTCGAGTTTGTCAAGTCCTATTCCCATCGCGTGCAAATCACAGGTGGAGAGGTTGCTCTCCAGTCAATGTTCTGCTCTGGGGAACGTGAACAAAGATGATTCGTTTGGTCTTATCATTAGAAACGTAAACATTCCGGCACGGGTTCAGGGTGTGGTAGTGATGATAAGCTTCATCATATGCTGGGTAAGTGTGGTCTTCAGAAAGTGTCTCACTGTATTGCCCAGTCGTCGGCTGGTGAGTACAGACCGCAGTTTACCCACGATCTCTACTCGTGCCATCCAGCTCTGTTGTGGTTTTTTGCAGACTAAAGTACGAAATTCACGAGATGCCCGAACTGATTACTCCGTTCTCTGTCGTGGCAATTACGGTCAACCAGAAATCCTCGCTGGACCGCCCACGATATGCGTTGTGCTCGGCACAACTGCGTGGCCAAGAACTTGGCGAGAGTGTTGTACAATCTAGACTGCACAGTCCCCAAGGAACTGCGAGTATCAACGGCGGGCTCGTTTATCAAACCCAACGTTATCGTGGCTCGTGATGATACTGCTGTGATACTGAAAGTCAGTTTAATGGATGACTACTGAGGCCAATTCGCCTGAATGGACGAAGTTGTGAAGTACGAGACTGATCCTCATAATGCTGTCATTCAGTCGGCTATCCATACTATGAGCTGTGACGTGGACTGTATTTCTCATTTACCTGTGATCACCACTTTTCATGGTATCGTGTATCCATCTTTTTGAAATGCGGTACTTTGCACTGAATTGCACCCCCACCCCCCTACGCAGTCACTGATTTAGGCCTAATGATTGTTCTGGGTTCCATGAAAACTTGTGACACATTTATACGGGGAATATGGCGTTGACTGTTGGTACCTTCTGACGTTAGTTCCACTGTGAAGGACAATTCTCCATTCCGACGCGTGGATACTGACTGTGATATCACCCTTGTGCCCCAAAGATCATTTGGTTTTGTGAGGTTACTTTTGTTATTTTTGTTCTTTCTCTTTGTTAATATATCACGCAAGTAACTTTCACTTGAGGATTCGAATTATGAACGTTTGATGCTCTCGTGGAAGGACTTGTCAATAGTTAACTGTCGTTAACCATGCAGCACCGTACACTTGACAGGTAGTTCATTTTGAATTTCCCTGTTTTTTAAATTTTCGTTTTTCAAGTTTTGGTGTCACCGCTTGCAATTTGTTCGAATGAAGTTGTGTAAAGTTGTCCTGAAAATAAACGCTAAATAGTAGTAGTAGTAGCAGCAGCATTGCACACATCCTCCTGATGACAGGAGTGAAACATACAGCATCTTACTAAGACTCGGTCGCCTTCTTTCTCCAGCTTTGTAGGCCAGACAATCATCTCGTTACAATTGGTGTAGTGTTTACGAATCAACTTCTGAAGTTATGCGATATTGTAAGATACGTCACATTTTTCGTGCTGTGTAACACGGACGAATATAGTGTCCACATTGCTTTCAACCCAAAAATGGATGGACTTTTAAAAGGAGTCAGGAAGTGCACGGGAACTTTGATCTGTTCCTCCGATTGCACAATTAGGGTCGTCTCGTTGACTAGCAGGAGAGAGTGACCGGTTACATCTTGGATCTGTTTGATGGTTGTTTTCAACACGATTTTCGGGTATATGATCTCGATTACGCCTTTTGGTATAATGGATTCACTGCTTCCGGTGTGCGCGATGATGGTGTGTTGAGCTCTGGAACTGGATGTTAACCGCTTGCACAAGAATTGATTATTGGCTCCGGTATTTATCAGTGTGTAAGTGGAGCTGATGGCATAATTATGAACCGTCTGCTCTGCTTTTGACAAATGGCACTTGGATTTCCGACAGGTTTTCCGGACGTGGCCTGTCTTTCTGAAAGCGGCGCAGATGGTAGTATGAAAACTGCAAGTGGGCGGAAGATGAAAGTTGCTGCAAGGCAGACACCGATTCACAGTCTCTGGATTCATTGCTTGCTTGAACTACTAAGGCCTTTATCGTTCAGAGCACTTGACGTGAAACAGATTGGTCGAATTGGATGATCACTTTTCAGAGGTTACTGCGGCAAGGTCGTCAGGTTGCTCGCACACTTTGTGAGCCCCCGAAAAATCAGTTCTCTCCGGCCAAGCATCTTCCTGTGAAGAGTGTTATTGTTGATCCCCGCAATTAAATGTTCACACCGTTGTTCATTCAACCAATCACCATAACTGTATCTGGTCGCTTGTTTGTTTAGCTGCACAATATCTCTCGGCATTGCATTATTTGTCCTTAAACTAGAGAATTGAAACTGGGTCTTTCTGTGACCTGGAAGTCGACAGAAAGGATGTGATTCAACAAAAATTTCTTCAGATTGTCAAAAGGAAACTTCCGGGAAGACCAAATCCTTCAGCAAGGAGTACATGCCACACCCGCCACCAATGAAAAATAGGGCTGACTGATCCACATCACAGCTTGAAAAGCTCCGCCCATTTCTTTATTCCCGGTGCACTATCTTGTAAGTTCAATTGTTCAATTGCAAGAATCTCCATGATGCAATTTCAGTTCATATTACTCGGAATTTAGGATCTCGATTGGCCCTCGAAATCGTACCTGAATTGATACCTCTTGTGTAAGCAATAAGAAGACCCCGGACTAGTTGCAGAAAGCAGTTGTTAGTCGTGAGACAAGAACCCACGTTTATAGATGTATATCAGTATTAAAGAAATCACATTTCGTCATTTGCTGATCTCAGTGGCGCATGCCAAGCCATAAACTGTAGGCCGATTGGTGCAAAAGAGAACAAAAACTTGACGAATAACGGAAAATGTAATATTGAGGCGGTTCATCCAATCCTGATGTGGTATCACAACGTGATGTTTGAGTTGGTACCTTGTTAGATCCTTTGTTGTGTCGGAGTTTGGCCAAGCAGTAGATCGAGTAGATTTTCATCACAAGAACTTTGTCTCTATGTTTTACACCAGTTACGTGTCCACTTGTGATTAAAATGCACGGTCACCAGTTTAGCTCTCTCGAAAAAAAGTGAGTAAAACACGTCAGCTAAACTTTATGATTTACGATTCGTCTTAAAGTTCCACAAAGTAACAGAGCCATGTCTCTTTCAAGCTGTAGACCATCTTGAGCTATTATTTTCATATCAGCTGAAACGTTATTTGATAAGCTCTTGGTTGGTATTGTTCATTTTTAAACATATGGATTATCTTGAAGGTTATATACGACTCAATTTATTTTTATATTTCAAGGGGTTTGTTTCCAAGTCCGTGCGTGGCTTTTAACACAAGGATAAAACTTGTTTCACGGTTTGTTCACTGCTCTGTTGTATTTCCTATGCTCTATTCGGAGTTGTATAAACCCTTCTACGGTACACGTTTCTTACACGAAGAATGATTTGAATCCAAGATTCGTTTTTACGCTGAGACATGTTTTTGATTACTTCGTACACTAGAGTTTGTCAGTCACCTGAGTAATTTTATTGACAACAGTTAGAGATATATCCTACAAGGTCATTGTGTAGCGAAAAGGCGTCCAATAAAGCACAATCTTTATTGTCCAACTCGCTAGTTCACATGCTCCGCGCGCGCTCGCGTTTATGAGTCAGCATTCCAGTCCACAACACCCCTCGGTTTCCGTTCACGCGTCGTGTGCACTTCTACCCGGTTTAGGTGTGTGATTGGCGCCTTCTATCCGGGGGTTTTCTGCCTGTTATTCCTCATCCGTTTATCCGATTTCGTTGAGTGATGGCTTGTCCGGCCGCTCGTGCTGTCCTCCGTCTATCTACTATAGGCTTTGAACGTACTCTACAGCCTTGTCGAGATATTCTTGAGAGTGTTGGAATAATCAGGCCTTCTATTTGGTCATCCATCCTATTTCGGCTGCCACGTCTCGCCCGTTGGTCCGATCCGGTCGGGCGATGACTCATCCGGTCGCCCACGCCGTTCTTCATCCACTCACCGTGGGGTTTTGAACGCACCTCCCCCTGTGTTGGGGCATTCCGTCGAGAGTTGGAATGCTCGCACTTCCTGCCTGACAGTCCCCCACAATTGTTCAGCTTAAGTGCTTCTAATCAAGATTTATGAGATCCCGCCGATCGGCGCGTTCATACCATCTTATACAACATATTATTATAATCTCTGGATGATCCATTCAGTAGCGATTGCA
Source organism: Paragonimus skrjabini miyazakii (assembly GCA_014338405.1). Taxonomy (NCBI): domain Eukaryota; kingdom Metazoa; phylum Platyhelminthes; class Trematoda; order Plagiorchiida; family Troglotrematidae; genus Paragonimus; species Paragonimus skrjabini miyazakii. The sequence continues at coordinate 90,260 of JTDE01020784.1, read as the reverse complement.
CTTTTGTATGAATACATCATTTATTATATAAAGCTTTCACATTTAGTCACTATTTTCGACATTTTTATCTCTTGCTTCAGATAATTCTCAATCTCGGCGACTTTTGTCATGCTGTGTCACAACTGGACTGTCACGTCCCGTGGTTCAATGTTTTCGATTATCATCAGGGAAATTTAGGGCCTCACGAACAACTGAGCAACCAATCTTCTCTACTTGACAAGTTTCCGAACGAAGTCCGGTCACTCAACCAGAAATAATGTAGTCCGCAGAGTAGCAAGCACGATCAGCAACATACTATTAAATCCCATTTGCATCAATGCCTTCAGACCTACTGGACAATCGAACTGATAAGCCCCATCTGAAGACCAACCCATCCAATCGACTATCAGTAACATTAAATGAACTAGGCACATAGTTAGGAATCGCAAACTGTAACCTCGGCATGACTTGTTGGGAAAAGGCACTTTTTCCCAAAAATTCGCGTTATTTGCAAGGAAAGTGGATTTCTTTATTTCCTGGGAACTAGAAAGTTCACAAGAATTCTGGAACGTCTAGGAAGTCACGCTCGCTTCTGATTGGTCCATTCGGCGACCTAGGCCAAGGCCACCGCAAACCTATAAATACAGTTGCTGTAAATCGCAATTTGCCTTCGGGCTGAGCAGTAAATGAAGCTCATTTGAAGGCCGTCTTTTTCCTTACTTGTTGGGGGGTTCTAAGTTGCAAGAGTTGCGTTCCGATACTTGAGCTCTGATTTTCGTGCCGCTTTGCAATATCGTTGCGTTCGTTCGTGATAGAGATACTGCTCGTGGTCTTTGCGTTTTTCTTGTCTTTTCTCTATCAGGTGGGGTCGTAACATGACTGTCATACAAGGAGCAAATCTAGGAACCCCATGTCATGGGTAAGCTCGTACCTTGTACCTCTCTCCAGCAACCATTAAAGTAGTAGTGGTCACTGTTCCTCCTATGGCGTTACCGATTACAACTCTTCAATTTCTGTCTTAAATCCTCCAACTACTAGCCTGCTCGCAGAAGGACGGGTTCATCAGACCACGAAACCGACCATGTTATACTCATTAGAGTTCGTGCCTTTGACAACACTGTCGAGTAACGACCAAAATACTCTCACCTTGAGAGGGACTATCGAAAAAACTTACGAAAGACAATTACCTGTCACTTAAAGATCTAGAAGACAGCGCGACATTTCCGTGGTGATTAGAAAACAACCGTCTCCTACGTCCATCATTTTAACCACTTACGGTCAGGTTAGAAATCTGCTAAATCTTATTTTGCAAATTGTGGGTTTTTCCTCAAAAGAGGTGTTCGTCAGAAGAAATTTCTATCCATTCCGTTGTTCATACTGGCTCTGAATAAACCTATTTCATCCTGTTTTGATTTTGACTGTACGTTAAACAAACCCGGCAACCAACTGGACTCTCTGACCAATGGGGATGATATCACACTGTTTACTGCGTCAACAGACATGCTGGTAGTCAGCCTGAAGCATCTGCTGGATAGACTGACCGATACTGGTTTGACCCTGGACCGTTCGACGACCCATTGCATCCACGCAGGAGCGAATAAAAAAATGTAACACCGTACTTGTCGGCCGACGCCGTGAAGTAAGTGGAGCCGTCATAGTATCGGCTTCCTCTACAGCAACATCCAATGTTCGAGGTATACCGCTCAAGTGGATGTGAATCAACTTAACAACTGCGGCTGCTGATATATCAAAAGGTTACATGAGATAATGACAGCCACATATAATCAAAATCCTGCTGATTATGTGTTCATAGCTGCATAATAACCAACTGACATTCGAATGAGGACAGTATAAGTAAGTCACCATGAAGCTTCGGTGAACAAGTTGCTCAGATCGAGTCAGATGAAGAATCCTAACAGACACTTGGAACAAATAACAGCAGCTATGAAAGTATGCTGTGAAGAGAAATGTTCCAAACGGGCTGTACATTCGCGACATAAGTGGATTTCCCTCACGCCGATAGACCCTATAAACAAGCGCCGCTCGATTCCACCCGTCGATTCCACCGTCGAGAAATTAAGTTGAAACTGACTGAGAGCTTGCGCCACGACAGTGAGCTTCACTTGCTTAAATAGTCGAAAGAGGTGAAAAAAACTTTAAATCTAGGAGAAATAGAAGGTTTTTTTTCGTGTTGGTCGTCGAGTTGGTGTGAGACCATATGTGAAAAAGATGGTTCACTTATCACCAGTCAGTCGCGTCGAGTTGACAGGTGAGTTGAACATTTTGGGAAACAGTTCAGCTGGCCTCAATCAGAAAATGTGGACAACGGGATCCGAATGTTCAGTTATTGCGTTCCAGACGGTCTTCCGTCGAAAGCAGAAGTGGCCCTGAACTTCAAGTTGTCAAAGCTTAACAAGGCTTCTGGTCCAGACCTCCTTCCACCCTCTTTTCAAGGTTGCCGAGGACAAGTTGGTATCAGAACTGACGAAACTCTCTTAGACGATTTGAGAAACTGAATAGATACCTGGCGACGGGTGCCCACGAACAGTAATTCCCGTTTACAGAAAGGAAGCCGAAGTCTATTTGACAGTCACATAGGCATCAGACTAGTGTCTGTTGTGTCCAAGTTACTCATTGGCCTCATTTTACGTCAGCTCAATAATCCCAAACAGTTAGCATTCCGATCAGGTCGAGGGTGCGTTAATCACATTTTTACCTTGCAACGGATCTTAGAGCATCGGCACTCTTGTAGACAGCCCACAGTCGCCAGTTTGGACCCGAAAACTGCTTTAGATTCAGTTGCTAGTAAAGTCTTCTGGAACTATCTCCTTTGCAAAGGAATTCCAAGGAAATACGAAGATCTCTTACGATCATTGTATGCAAGCAGGGTGAGAGTTTATGGACAATTGCCTCGGGCGTTCATCACGTCTAGTGTTTTTTTTTCAGGAGTGTCCGATTTCCCATTTCTTGCTCGATTTTTCATCGACAACATTCTGGAACTTGCTCTTGAAGAATCCAATGAGCTTGGTGTACTCATTGTCACATCCACCAACATAGACTTCTGAGGTAGGTTAGTTCAGTGGACATTACTGAAACGCTTGATGCGTTAACGTGTGATGGAGATGGACGATCGAAATACACTACTCATCAGACGGGTCTAATTATAGACTAAATCAAAAAATATAAAGAGAGAAATCTGGAAGAGAATGTGGATTTATATCAACGAAGGCGGTGTTGGCACACTTTCATGTTTGACTACCATATCTAGATTTTGGTTTCCTAACAAGTGTTTCAGTATGCTGTTTTGATTCACCAGATAAGCAATCCTTGTGTACTGTTTCTTAAGCGTTTGTAGGATTTTTGAGTGAGAATATAACTTTTATTCTCTCTTACTCCTCCATAAAATGCACTGATAGACATACCCATGTAGAAACTTTTCTTGCCTTGTATTTTCGACGCTTGTTTCATAGTTAAGATCCACCGATTCAGTCGTTCTTTTTTGGTTTCCGACAGATAAGTGTTTCATTTCATGACCAATATACCATCTGACTAACCAGCACCAGTTTGCTGTAATATGAAGTCTTCCTTAGGCATGGCTCTTGGTTCGTTGGTTCATAGGTAAACATAAAAGGGACAGAAATCATTGCTTGTGCATCCTTGTCTCTGTATAGGGCGGGGGAAATTGTTTTAGAAAGTTTATGGAGGTAAATAAAAGGTTAATGGAAACAAAATCATTTCAGTAATGAACACTGAAACACATAACCATTCTGTTACTCAGTCTTAGCGGGTGGCCCCTTAAACGCTCATCTTTGTTTAGTGGGAGGGAATTATGTCATTGGATGACTGGGGGTGTGAAGTGTGTTGTAGGTAAGAGTTAGGCTTATCCCGAGGAGGGCTTTCTTTGGGTCAGAGCTTTTTCATGATCGCCTAGGATAGCCCAACTTCTTAGGAAATCTTGAAATTTCTTGTCCATCCTGTTTCTTCCAGTGGTCTAACAGTGCAGATCCACTCCCAGGGAAACTGAACACAATTAGTGACCGACACAAGTGTGCACGACTTTATTGGTATCTCCCCAGGTGAGCTGGTGCCCGTATCCATGATGTTTCCCACAAAATATCTGTCAAAGTGAATCAGCTGGTTTTTCCTGTTTTTTTCCCTTCGCTTTCAGAGCGGAATCAACCGTAGTTCCCCGGGGGTCCTACGTTTTGGGTAGAGTAGTTGTGATAGGAGGCGCATCTCCTAAGGAAACAATCAGGACAGATCCCGCCATATCGATCGGCTGGCCCAGTTCAGATGGCATGGTCGTGGATGGCTGTGTGGTCCCACCCGATCAATCAGATTGCAGTCATGTGGTCGTACGTATGTGCGCTATCTGGACTGTGTTTTCTCGCGTTGCTTTCTGGTTCCCCTTGCAGAATGCTTTGTTCTGACACCCTGACTGCCGTGTATAACCGACTCGTTTTGTGTCTGACTATCATATATGATCGTCTCATTTGATTTGTTTTGCGTCTTGTTTGTTGTGTGTGGTAATCGTTTTGTCCTAAAAATTTGGACCCTCTGTGGTCTAATTTTGATTCATTCTTCCAGTAGATGCTGTTACCGCGTTTCTTATCTTTTTCGCTTTCGGGTCAAACGATTGGGCGCGTGGCCAAAAGGATGATCCAATAAGTTGCGAACGTCTGCCTAGTTGACCAAGTCTTCAGTGGGTGAGTTATGATTCCGGTCAGCAGTTTGTCTTGGTACCAGCACGCTTACTGGATAGTGTCACAACAGCTGGGTGGCTGCATCTGGTGTTAGCAACATAAAAAGCGGTCAACCAGCTACAGAAGTGAGGATTACCTACTCGTTTCGATCGGTCTTGTAACTCTTTTCTGACTAAGAGCTATGTTCACAAAGTCAGTAAGGCAAGGTGGAATACGCAGTGCGATTTCGATGAGGTGACACGTGTGTTGCCTACTAAGCAACAGCCCCTGTGATGTACTTTGGCCTTCTGCTGCGTCCACGTCGACCGTACGAACTAGGCATGCATCTGCTAGACTTTCAGTTGGATTCTGTTTTATAGCCTTGCAGACCAAACTCTGGGCAGTCCACAGTTTTAGTAGGCCTCAGCCATACACAGAAGACAGGTTAGAAACCTGTCATTTCTACAGATCCCCTTGTCTCATACTGCGAACTTTTTGGGTATGAGTGAACAAACGATCGCTCGAAAGTACTGAATTAGTTCACCACGGGCACACCATAAACAACTGGCAGTTGGGCACATGCAAGAATGCGCAGACATCTAACAATCAGTCACACGGATATCAGCTATAAATTAGAGCAACAACACAAAATATAGCCCTAGAGGTAACAGAAAGTAAGATATAGTCCATCTTATAGGTATGGCATGAAAAGTCGAATCAAAAGCATCCTGTATCTCTTTGCAGGTTAGGTTATAAATTAAGTAGGTATTTGGGGTTGAATGTGAGGTGGTTAACTTTCAACTGGCGGGTGGCGATGGCCGTTCACATATGGCAATTCGGTCGTGCCTAATGCGAGGTCAACTTGAAATTGATTAGATCTGCCATAATGGTTCAGTTTGAACTACATGCTTGTTATCAGTATCAGTGAATTCGAATTATAGTTTTTAGTCAAGAATTTTGTGTTCTCTTCGTCTTCATACTTAGGAAGCTGCTAAATACCGGAGTGGAAACCAGGTCGTAGACGTTCTTGCGCTCGGGATTGGGAGGATGTCACGTGTGCGCGCTGATCACAGTAATGATCATTTGGAGGATGTTTGACGTAAATGTGAATTAAGGTGCTTAACCAATAGCTAATCAGACTACTAACGCGTTCACGAGACTGTCTCTCACATAAGGGTGGTAGTAAGTCGAGTGGCCATGCGAAAATTGACCAAAGAGATGCCGATGGGCTGGTGACTCGACAGAACAAGCCTGTGAGGAGTGGATTTGTGTTAGACGTGGATCACGAGTGTAATGGATTTGTAAGTTGGGTAAACTGATCGTTCAGACAACTGCTTATATCCGATCAGAAAAGCAGTACTGATGGGAAGAGTTTGAAATACACTTTCGCTTGATGCCAAAAGTTGTGTTGTGACTGACGCATTCATGGTTGACACAAGTGAGTGTGAGGTCAGAGCAACGAGGATTTACTCCGAAGCCACAATACTAGAGCAAAGCAGTTTATCCGTAAAATTCAGGTATTGCTAGAAAGCGCTTTGAAAATCTGGTCGAATGAGTCCTAGTTGAACACATCAGGACAGAGTAGCGTGGAGTAAACATGTGCAAAGTCAGAGCACTGAAATGTACGTCCGCTCGCTGTAAAAGCACTGATCGAGGTCATTTATTTAGACTTACACAAGATTCGGGTTAGGTGAGTGGCACCGCAAATGGAGTGGCGAAGTGTCATATACTAGCGTTCATATGCCATAGTCATCGTGACAGACCAGTGCGGGAACAGAGGCCTCCAACCACAAATGTGCGTATATGTGAACGCGACTGTTCAATCGTGTTGATCACTGACCTCACATTAGGCACGGTTAAATTACCATATGCAAATACTCAGTCACACTCGCTTGTGAGTAATCCCTAGATGGCACGTGTAATATTCAAAAACAGGTGTGGTTGAACGTTTGTGCATGACAATTTAGTCGTATCTAATCTGAGGTCAAGGGTGTATTGGTCAACGCATCTGATTTAGGGCAATGTGGTCGAAGTTCAACGCCTCGCCGTAGTAGGGAAATGCACTACTGGCGGGCTGTAATACGAATAGAACTCCTTTTTAAAAGGAGCTAACTGGGAAATCTATGGGAATGCGAAAGCTATCATCAACTGTGAACGATTTTTAAGTTACACCTACCAAAACCCCCTACCACCAATTAGTTCCGTCTGTATTGTACGGGTGTGCATCTAGTCGGTGGGTATAGGAGCAAGGGTATGTACACGACCTTGTACTCCGCGATAAGACTGCAGATATCCCACTGTATGACAGCACATAGATGACTGAACTCTGCAAATCTTATGTTTCTACTTTTCTTATTGCCATATGTTCACCCCACCGTTCTATCTTTCCGCTGTTCCTCTGCCTCACATAAGATCACTGCTTTCATGTATAAACGTAACTGAAATACCGGAGTAAATAGATATCTGAAAGTCAACTGAATGTTACCATGAGTGGGGATCAGAGTAACATGGATTTTTTCCACAAGTCGCTGCCCATACAGTTATCGTGTAGGCCTAACTGTTTCACTCCATAGCATCTAATTAGTATCTAATAGCATCAAATTCAAGGTCACTTGACTGTGTGCCAAAATGATTTTGGACGAACGACCTCTACACGCCAACCGAAATAATAAAATACATCTTCAAACAATTCTTCAGTGTAGAAACTAAGGAAAGTGAACAAATGAAATGTACGGTTGACACTTGATCTGTGCCCGAAACAGTGCTAACTCCATTAAAGTTTGATTGGTTCAACGTGATACTCCTGTGCTACTTCATCATCATTCATTCCCACATGTTCTGTTAATAATATTTTTTTGCCAGGCATGGGCCGTCTCTAATTCACTCTTTTTCTCTATCTCATGCTTTTGTGTAGGAATCGATTTCTAAAATTTATAGGACCATCTGAGATCATGAGGTAAACTGAGCTTCTGTAAATTTCCTATGTGCTATTACCATATGTACTAGTCTACAGACTCTGCTGAGTTTTAATTGAAGAACACGAATAAATCGCCATTCAGTTATCAAACAAACTTCTGCGCCTGCCGTTTGTACTAAGGGAAGTGTAGTCGAAGTTCATAGGTGTGTGGCAACAACAAAGCAAAGTACAGTGACTCTTCGTAAACCAGCGATTAGGTTTTTCATCACACTGGTCATTACTCACGATCACATCGGCTGAAGCATCTTAACCTCATCTATGTTTGTTGGTGTCATCAGCAAACTGTAGCTGCAGGTAATGTCACCCAACAATCGATTCCAATGGCCAAATTTGGAGATGGTTAAGATATCGCTATGGAAAGAACCAATAATGCTACTCATAAAATGATATTCCTCACAACCTGATTATTTGATTTTAACCCCATCTTAATAGTTGGAAGAAGTCAACCGAGAGATATTACGTCCAAAGATAAAAATGTGCAAACCATTTTTTATTCCCTTTGTTTTTATGTGGTTCGTACAGATGACCTTCAAAAGCGCATATATGTACGTTTCTGTAATATAATGGTCGATTCATATCAGTCGTTTTTGTCACGTGCCCCCTGAACATAAACTTGAAAAAATACTCATACAAACGATGCTTGATGTTCACTTTCAAACCGAAGCTCCACGACGGGTTCATACAAAAATTTCTAAAAATGCAATGATATGAGTTTTATCAAGTTTAATTAAAACAGTACAAATAAAGTTGTTTAAAATATATAAAACATGACATTTTACTTTGTCTCGCAAAATAGTGTTCGCACTTATCTCAGTGACACGTGCCCTGAATGTACCTTATTAGGTACATTCAGAGATGCACAGACGTTCGCGTGCTCAGCACCCCATATGTGTGGGCAGATACGTAGAAAAATGCAGAAAAACGTCCCTAAACACAGAACATATATGTATATACCTATGAATATGCATATATGGCATTATATATGGCCAGATGATACATGTATGTGTCTGAGTCCACATTGTCTGATATATATATATATATATATACAAATATACGAATATAATTATCATTATACAAATCAACGCACTTATTTCCTCTCAATCTATTTGAAAATATGCGCTTTTCTACAACGGAAAATCTATAATTATGTGCTGTTAATCGGAAAGCGCATTCTGGTATTTATTAATTTCTCAACGGATTTATCCATCAACCAATCAAAAAATTCGACAGTTCAAATTATTTTTCCCCGGGTATGAAAAGAAACCGCCTTCCGACTGGTTTTGTCCTTGTTTGAACTCACCGGGTAGAGATAATCAGATTGTTTGTAGTCTGTGTTTCTATAGTCGATAGGTCGTGAAGTTGAGGGTGAGCATCAAAAATTACCGTAAAATAATTTTCCAGTCCTTGCGGCCGTATCCAGTGCAAGCTGACAATACGAGATGGGCTGTGTTAATCCGCAACAAAAGGTGTGAATACAAGTTATAGATCTAGAGCAGTCATAGAAATCACACTTGTAAAAGCGGCGAAAACCACTGGATGCAACTGGTCGGGGAAAAGAATCATCACCAGTCCTAAAACATTTCAATTAGCGGATGTCCCTTTCCTCCCATCCACGTGTTCACCATGACGGACTGAGAGAGAAAAAAATAACAAGTAGACGAGTCGTTAGACATTGCAGATTATGATTGTCAATGAGCTCCACAATAACGGACTACTGTTGTGAGCCAAGAACACGGATGGTGCAAAGGTTGTTTATTTAGGAAACTAACACGGGTTAGGTATTCAAACTGGACAAGATCCGCATATGGCAATCGTCCCAGAAGTTCCTGGCTGCCACAGACGCTAATGCTCAGCTCCTTTGCGTAGTCAGAACCACTCCATGGCATACTGCACTGTCGTTTTGGTGTGATGTTTCTTCCCGTGTTTCTCTTGCGGCTACTTTGACGGCAAAATCCATGCTGTCGTCCCCACTACTGAATAGTAGTGATGTTAGTAGCATGGGAAGATCACTCGTCATCATCACACTGGCGTGTAAAGATCATAGTTGTGATCGATGAAACTATTGCTCCACCAATGAAATTGGAAATAGATATCAAGTGTGAAGCAGTAGAGCACTTCGGATGGATTTCCTTTCGGATTCCAGCCGCAGCGACCTAACTACGTTTTTTTCGAGAATGTGCACACGTAGAGGTAGAATTGAACGTCAGATGGTTAAAATGAAGCCGGAATATTTCGGTCCACATTTTCTGAGGCAAATTTGATACCGGATGAATAGATGTTTATTAGTTCAATTACCGAAGCAGATTACAGCTCTGCGATCGAACGCTACCATCTGAACCGCTTCTTCTCGTTTGCTTGTTGACGCCCTGTTAATCTGTTTCATCTTAACGCCACGACAGTCATGTAAAGTCGTCGCCTCTGGGTCAGTCTGTGCCCTGACTGTCTTGTACGATAATTGTTTGTTGTGCATATTCAGATTCTCTGGTCCAGTTTTACTCGTTCCCACTAGACGTTGTTGCTAACGTCCTCCTCTACTTGGCTTAGGAATCCCTTTGTGCAATCAGTTGCGCAATTTTAGCTAGGACGGTTCAACGGTCCGCCCTTCCAACCCTTTCTTCCGAGGGCGGTCTATCCAGTCCTGTTGTCATGCACACACATCATCTTGGCCCTCACAGTAAGCATCCCAAATTCACGCGATGATCTAGTACCCACTCCAGTATCTTCAGCGTTGTTAGTTATGACTGGATGGAATTACTACATATTCTGTTTCAAAATTTCAGTTCAACATCCTATCGTCCTTCGGTAGCCTTCGTTGATAATTCAGATGATTCAATTATCTCTTCCACTCAAGCTTTTGGATCCCATCTGTTTTTGGCACATTACAATACCCATTCATATCAGAATGTATTGACCTTGCTCCATGACACCGTTCTCCAAACTAAGTGCAATATTCGTCGGGGTGCCTCATGATTCTCTCTCTTGTTAATCATTGTAATGGATGAAGTGCTTGTTCAATCGGCGCATAACATTACCAAATATTTTCATGATATTATACTTAGAAGTTCCTCTCAGATCCATATGTAGTCTTGAAAATCCGACGTTTCCTTCCTGGAGGAATTTATACTCGTACCCATTCTTATGGAATCAGACAGTTTAAGTCAGTTTGGATGGACAAGGTTTGTGGTGACATATAGCGTTCATAAACGCAACGAGATTGCATTCAGAGAAAAATCTGTCACATTTGGCTTAAACATCGATGTAGGTTAAAAGTACCAAAGCACCGGCGGTGCCTGTTCGACGCGTGTACCTACTATGATGACATCTAAGAGTGTTGAACCGCAATACGGTCAACAGCTTGCAAAATACATTCCGTCAGATAATTCGGATGTTTATCCAACTTGTCCAAGGCACGCTAAACAAGCACTGCCCTCTTTCAATCGCTTTGGTGAACTGGACACGTAGAGCTTGTCTCCCATCATCCTCATTTTTGGTCAGTCGCAACCGAAGAAACTGTTTTGATTCAATGTATGATGTAATGAGATTTAACTAAAGCAGTTTCCTGACTGGAGAAAGTTCAGTCAACCAGAGCTCACGCGCAAGCTGTTATAGACGGAGCTGTGGGTGGTCGGCGCCAATCAGTCAAAAAAGACGATTAGCTGCTACATCGAATTTGTTTGTAAGAAGTGGTGATTAAAACGAGTTGTTTGGACGCGTGTCAGGTTTAAAAAATCGAGCTGCTTAAGACATTATCGTGTAAATGTAACAACGGACGGATCAATCATAATGCAAAACGCTTGTCGTCCAGTAGTAACCATAAACACTGTTGTTTCCCTGCAAAAAAGTATTGTTTCTCTAACACGTCGAGGTTGCGTAATGCAACTCAGATAACTGTTATTCTGGTTATCTCAATTTGGTTGTCCAGTAGGCGATATATGGCCAATCAGAAAGTGGTCGAGCTTGCTTAATTTAGACATGTTACGATGATGTTACTGCCACCGTTGGCGTTCAGCGTATGCCTTTAACGATGGGAAGAGAGAACCAAACGGCGTGGGCGAAGAAACACGATCTCTCACTTGATGGTTATAACCTTATGGAATTGACCATACCATACCTTTTGGTTGCTCAACCCTAACTGCATCTTCTAACGTAACGTCATTCAGATGACTAAGCTACGACGTAATATTCTAACAGCTGAGATTTTGAAGTTGCGCGGATGCCGAAGTGATCGTTCAGTGACTTGCCCTGTCCAACTGAGAAGCCTTGCTTGAATCCTTCAGTCGAGCTGAATATCACACGAGGTGTGCTATGATAGGCATCACTGTGTGGGTCCGGATGTTGTAAAAAAACACGCTAGCCCAAGTGTGTGATTTACGAGCAGCTGTGAGTGCCATCTCAAGCCTTGTTCGTTAAGTCGGAGTTGATCAAGGTTTCCAAAGGCAACGTATTTAAGAACATTATCGTGAATGGCCGTTGAGGTCAAATAGCTTAGGATGATAGCGCCGAAAAGTATTGAACCGATTGTGAAAACGTTGCCGATAAACCTATCCGACACGTTAAGGGTTGTCGAGTAGATTGAATCATTCAGTCTCAGATGGTCGTCACATTTACCATTTCCCACGCAAAGTCATGCTTCGACTAGGATCGACCGATTACATGGTTATACAGTTCCACACACGTATAGGTTCTTTGAAGACTAGTACCACTTCTATGAATGGAATTAGAAGCTGACTGCATTGTTTGACAAATGTCACAATATGGCAAGGCAGCTTGTATATTATTTTACAGGCTTTGATTATGTTACAATTGGTTCATCAGAGAGCGATTTGTTTTGACCAACTTTAACAAGAGCTAGTCAAGGACTTCTTTTCGAAAAGGACTGGCCGTAAAGCCTATACGGATGGGAAAGTTGAGATTCTTTTTGAGTGGTGATCAACTTGTAGTTACGAAAATAACTTGCTACTCATCAATCTTTATCCATTCTTTTGTTACATATAATTTCATTATCATAACGGATCATTTTTATCAAATTACTCTAATGATTGTTCGTATCTTTCAATCATTTTTAAGTTATGCATTAACTATACTATATTACTTGTCTGTTAATCTCCAACTTCTGGCAGCGAACTCATTCAAACCTTCTTTGTCGTCTAAATTGGTTGTCGGCTACTGTTCTTTCTCTGAACGAATTTTGTGTAATCGGGTCATCAAAATAAACGACATCGGTTCTGATGACTGATTGGTATTCATCTGGCTTTCATCTGCCATTCGGAATTCAAATAATGAGAACAAGTTCAGCACTTCCATCTATATTTGACAGGAAAACAAACATTTTTTATAAGCACTCCTTTGAGCAAACCGTTTATAACGTTACACTAGCTTTCGAGTTTTCCGATACGTAAGTCTGGTTATGCTATTCGACGATTACTGCCTTCAGCATAACTAAACCGATATATCATTCCTTTGGCCTGCATGTGAATATTTACTCTGTGTATTATTTCGACAGTCGCCCAGGTTTTTAGATTAATCGGATTCGTTGATCGGCTGAACTACCAGTCATGGTGCAATATAAAGCGTCAATCGAGTTCTGCTCAAATCCGGGCCAATGTATAACGATCGCACACTTTTGGACTGAAGGAACATCTATTCATGTTTTGTCCCTATCCCAGTTTTTTCACAGCATTGTAACCTGCCATTTCTATTATGGTTGTTAGCGCTGATGGAATGAAACCTATTGAACACCACTTTAGGTTACTCATAAATCTTGCAAGTAGTTGAATATCTGCACGTATTTTACGTAATGCACGGCTTACATTTCTCAGTGTTTGCATTAACCATCAGCATCACCACTGCTTGAATCACGTCGTTAAACCTGAATCAAATGTACTTTTGCTGTTGTTACAGCTTGATAGTTGCATGTATTCTGATGAGTACGGAGAAATCAGCCGGGTTTTGTCAAAATGTCGTCCAGAGATTAAACAGCACATTGAGGAACGACCCTAAAAGTGGGGTGAAACATGAAGGGACTGGAATCTATTTGCATTATTGACAAATTTTCAGTGCAGTAAGCATTACAAGCATCAGGTGTTTGCAATCAGCATCAGAGTGGTGATAATCGTACAGCGGAACAAGTTATTCCCAAGTGCAAATCATAGCGAAAACTCTGTAAAGTAAATCGTGTTGGTGCTCACGGCAGGGAAATACCAATGACAACAGTCGCAACTTAAACGCGTGCATAGATGTACATACTGTGGCAAAACGTCGTTCAATAAAGCACGGTCTTCACTGTCCAACCCGCACGTTCCCACGCTACACGCGTACTTGCGTTTATGAGCCGGAACTCCAGTCTACAACACAACGGGGAGTTCCATTCACACGCCGTGTGAAATTCCACCAGTTTGTGTGTGGCTGATGCCTTCTGTCGTGTTTTTTTGCCTTTCATTCCTCGCCCATTGGTCAGATCTTGTTCAGCAACGTTCCATCCTGTTGCCCGCGTTGTCCGCAATCTACTTGCTGTCAGCTTTGGACATATTGTACCCCGCGCTGAGGTATTCCACCAGGTGTTTGGATAATCGCGCTTCCGATTTGGCCACACATCGTGGTACCACACTGGTCAACCCCAGGGACCAGTGGGAACAGAACCAACAGTCATGGAATCAACCAGCATGCTTCACTGTGTGAATGGATGGGTGGGTTAAAAAACGCACGGGTTGTGTGTCCTACAGGAATACAACGGAGCTTCTAGGCAGGTTGGCCATCCTCGTACACATGGGAACAAAGAAATTTATTGTGTCAGAGAAGAATGCAAAGAATAAACCAGTGATGTACGAGAAAATGTCCAGACGGACCTGGACGCTACCACATCATTGAAAACAGGAACGTTTCGCAGTTTCCATCTCGAGTGGGGCAGCCGCAACACAAGAACTTTTAACCAGTCACTGGTTTGCGATCGACTGATAGGCACTTCCCAAACAATAGGCTCTCGGATGAACTTTAGAATTTAACGGCCAATTAACTGGCCTCTTTTGTATCAAATCGAGCACATGTACGGTGCAGAGGTCAAGTAATATGACTGTATAAGGATGCAGATCTCTGAGACGACAGAGGAGTATCATGAATATAAGTTGCAAACAAGAGGTTATTTGTTTTGTCGCACTATCAAACGATTACTTATATTGATTAACTCAGAACTCGAAGTTAATACCCGACGTAAACGAGGACAAAGTTGAACGCGTGCATGCGAAGCGGAAACCACTATCGATCTTGAGTGGTGATTAAATTAACAATTCTAAGTTAACGAGGGATTCAAACTAACAATGACGGTCAGAAAATACGCATTCAGATGTCCCAAATGATAGCGGTTTAGCCCGGTTCTGAAACCTAATTAAAGATTAGAACTTGTCGGCTAGACCAGTATCTATCAACTATTGTTGTCCAGTTGTTTGCACCTTGATTTAGAGTTTATGGAAAGCCAGGCGCTGACTAAAGATTTATACTAAACAATAGTTGACAAAATTAAATTGTACGAATTATTATTGCTGTTTTTGAAAAAAAGTAAGTTGATGCATTGAAATTTTTTTTAGTGTGTCTGTCATCCGATGTGATACATAGATGGGAGTGATATCATACATGTGAAACCTAATGTGAATTTTGGCCAATATGACGTGTATTTAAACGTTGCCCTTTGTTGTTTTTGATATTTTTTTGTCTGAGTTATCTTCATTCGTGTTCGCCTGCCACAGTAGACGATCGACCACAACATTTTTGGTCGGTGGAGTTTGTGGAGCTCGTGAGTTATCTAAAACTCAACACCATATTCTCAGCTTTGCTAACACGGTGTGTACCTTCCCCAGGTTAAGTTGTATCGATATCACTTCCGTTGGTCTCGATATAAATTCGAAATATCCGGAAATAGTTATTGGGATTTCAACAACGAACCTGCTCATCCGGTCAATATGCACGTGAGTAAGCTGACGGTCACAAGGATTACTTGACCCTTACGTAGTCATGGGCACAGATCCGCCTGGTGCAGTGAGTAAGTAAAACGAGCATGCATGTATTCAGTCGCAAGGCTGTCCGAGGTATAGGCCAACACGTTCGCGGTGAGCTTTGAGCGTAGTGGCAAAAAGTCACCTATAATCAGAAAGTCGATAACGCCAATAAAAAAGTGTATATATGTAACACGTGAGTGGCAGTGTATCAAATAAAAAGAATAAAAAAATACGGTATGACGAAATGTTTGAATATATCAAACTCCGGATAGCGTGGCAGAAATTGTTTTCGGTTGTTACGAAACACCAACTGTAACAGTAGCGCTTGCGGAGTATGTCGGATAGATGAGTTGATGTGTAAATGGTCCATGACTTGTGATTTGTTCACTGGATGAAGCTGTACATGTCTTGGGATCGAAGATGTTTGCCATAGGACTGCATATTGTTTAGTTGGTATAACGGCGTCAAGACAGGATGTGTTTTTCAACATGCTGTGGAGCAGTGAATGATCATTCCTTTTGATGTGTCGTGTAACGGTGCGTGAAAAAACCTTAGTTATTGTAGCAGTGATCATAGGCAACAGCCGTGCTAAACAATGAGCAAGGTAATGTTTTGGTGGCACCGACACTAAAGTTGCTGACATAATTAGTATCACTGACCAGGTCGTGGGCTCCGTGCTACTTGCTGTGCCGGGCGGTCCCAGTCAGTGTTGTACCTGACCGTCCTTGTCAAGCGTACTGCGCGCTGAGTGAATACACATGGATGTCTTCATAGTTCACCTTAGCCTTTTGAAATGTGCGTCAAGAGGGTCTCTGTATCGGGACACGTCACGTAATATTGGATACGACGTTAGAAAGCCAATTGACCGGATTGTTAACATGAGAGGATCAACGGGATAAGTAAGTAGTGTACAGGCGAACGAATTGGAGGTGTGAGGGGATGGACCTATCACGATGTTTCAGTTGAGCGAACAGTAATCTGTTATTCGAACCCTTACGAACGTGTACGTGCGTGTTCGTACTGCGTAGGACGCCACAGACAACACCTCTGGTAATGTACATGTACCATCCACTGTGATTGGCGTAAGCTGCGATCGACCTCATTGCCGTTCGAATGGCCAGATAAGTCGGGCAAACTCAGTCTCGGGTGTTAGAGCGGCAGCCATCCGTGTAACAGTCTGACGACTGCTGTAATGTGCGACCGAAACCAGCAAGCGCGCACAGGTTGAATTTGAATTGATGAAGGAGCGTGCTACTGTGTTGTTGGCGCCGTTTTAGTTATTGTTTGTGTAAGTCGTGTGCATGGCTTACTGGGCCTTTGGCTCATGTTTGTTTCTTGTTGTTTCCTTTTGCAGGACTTATTGGAACCCCTACTTCGGAAGAACGCTGTCCCCGGGTGTCTCCACATTGCCTCACAGTTGGTCCGAACGTGTAACGGACAACCCGAGTAGAAACAGCCGGCTTGCATGCTACACTGCCGTGACAGCTGAAAACAGAACTGAAACCCTCAGAGTGATAGACCGACCGTGGTCTCTGGTAGCAGGCAAATTACCTAACGAAGTAGCCAAGACGAATCACGTTATATCGATTGATCCATCCGGTTTCAGATGAGTTGATCTGTACCAACTCATTCAGTTAATCAGTCATGTGATCGAACGCCTGTACGCTACCTGAACTGTTTTCTAGTGTTACTTTCTGATGCCCCGCATAGTGTGATTCATTCTAAAGCTCTGACTGTCACATATGGTCGTCTCGTTTGATTTGCTACGCGTTTTATCGGCCATCTATGCTAATAATTTCACTCTATAAATTAAGAGCTCCTGTGGCCCGGTTCTTACTCAACTCGTCCTTCTCATAAACGCTGCTGTCGCATCTTTTCTCTTCTGGGTTCTGAATCAAGCGATTGAACGCGTACGGAAAAAGGGAGATCCAATAGTCTTCAAGTCTGGAAATGTAGTGTCCGTGGTACGTGGCAGACTGTTACAAGTATACCCTGGCCTCGGGTAAGTTAGGCATGATGCAGATGAGACAAACCAACTCATGTGGGTGGTGTGGAGATCTGCTGGCTACTGTGCTAACAGGACAGTACAAGTGATGACAAACTGGCCACATTTAACATCCCAGTAATATGGCTAGCCAAGAAAAGAGTGGATGCTGGAAGTGGCGGACCAAATAGGAAAATGCGTCAACCGGTAGCTTAATATTAACTAAACAAACAATTCACAATAAAATGGGACTGTTGAATGCATACCATTTATCCGTCTCAGTTCACCAATATTTTCTGAGTTGTATCAGCTGAAGAATCGAGCCACCTATCAGTTTTGATTAGTTCCAGCCTCCCTTCGCATTGTTCTGTCTGCTCTGTAGGGATCTTCGTTAGCCAGTCTACGTGTTTCACACCTGTGCAGGGTATCACTGTCCTGACTAGTTGTGAATTTCCATTTCTTTTCCTTACGGACCTATAGGCTGAAGCCAACATAACATGATCAACACCACGTTTTACGCATTCACTCATTCAGCCTGAATAAAGAAACTATTCGTTTTCTACTCTGTTTCTCAGTTCTGATAGTCCAAATGATCAATGATAAACACAAGTTATCCACCGAATTAGCAGTTCTTATCTGCTTTTAATTCTGACCTTCAGTTGCTTATTCTAATGTTCACCAGACGTGGAACACCTCGGTGTTTGCATGCGGAAAAGGATGAAACGGTGCATTTCGAGGCAAATTCACACTTACTATTTTAGATTACTGATGAGTAGTCGGGGATTTGGTTAATTTTCAAGTTGAACATCACTCACAATTGATCGCAGCTGTCGCATCCCCATAGACTTTCCAGTCGGCCCCTTTCAAAAAGAACCACTAAACTCGAGTTTCGCTCCCATTAGAGCTCGTCAGTAGTGCATATCATCGCCACTGCCGGGACTTGAACCACGGACATGCTGTTCATGCGGCAACCGTGTTTACCACTGCGCCATTGACCTCACGTTAGGCACGAACGAATTATCATATATGAACGCTCAACCACTTTCGCTTGTGAGTAATGATCAGGTTGCCCGATCGTCTCGAAATGGAGACACAGTTACTGTCCTGTTAACTCCAATCGATAACTCCGCGACCTTTCTAGGAAGTCCTAATCGTGGGGTTATCGATTGGAGTTAACAGACAGTAACTGTGTCTCCATTTCGAGACGATCGGGCAACCTGATCATTACTTACTATTTTGTTCGCCTTTCCTCTCAATTAAAGACAGTAACACAAATAATTTTTAGCCCCTTACACATTCATGGCTTCAGCAACTAGAAGACAACTGACCAAGGGTGTTTAAGTCACACAGTTCTGATAACAGTCATTGATCAAACGGAAAAGTTGGCTAACGGTCACAATCCGTCAGAGAAAAACTGGAGGAAAATCTATTAAATTAATTTCGTGTTCATTGTTTGAAAAGCCTGACTGTTAGGAATTATAAACAACCGAGTTCGACGTGATAATTCGGTATACATCAATATTTTGTTAAAAGTATCCACTCAAGAATCGGATAAATTAAAAGCTAGAATTGGTATAAACTTCATCCGCGTTGCCCCCACTGTTGGTAACTCAGTTACCAAGTACTTAAGGATCTGGCCCCCATTATGAGCTTAATTTAGCAAACATCCACCTTCAGGTAACACAGATTATTAATGACAGGACGCGCGATTAGTCACCAGTACGACACTAGTTCATCAGATGTTCTACATGAGATGACGTACTGTGATTAGGTCACTCTTCAAAACGAGATAGAGACTTTCGTCACACCAGTGTCGCCATCGCTCATGCTATGTACGTCAGTGCAACTGAAAAACATAATCAGGTACAAACAGAGAATGAACTATTCATTCGAGTGCCCATAAGCCCTGTCTCGCCCCGAAGAAAACGAAGGCACCGTATCTCAGCCAACGTGGGAAGCTTCAACGCCCACTGTTTGTACTAGCCTGACGAGGTCAATTGGTGAATTGGCGGAATCATAAAGAAAGCATGCTACGTTTTACCCTAGCTAATTTCGGTCAGTACGGAAGTGTACCGACATGTTTTCTTGAACGAAGATGACGTCGACCGAAGCCTACACCGGTCAGAGTGGATCGCTCATACACAAGCAAACTGACGACCGATTTACCAGAGGTGTTGTCCGTGTGCATCCAACTTAGTATGAACACATTTACGCGCTCAGTGCTTACCGCGTACGTGTTGGCCTGTGTCCCCGATGACCTGGCGACTGGGTACCGGGTACATGCTTGGGTACAAGCATGTTAGTTTTGCATATTCAATGCACCCGGCGGGTCTGTGTCTTCTAACTCCGTAAGGGTCTATATAAATGTATATTCAACATTTCCCGTATATATCTGTATATATGTATACTAGAAATGATGGTGAATAAAAAAAATAACAGAATAATACCTATATTTTCACCTGCCTCTCGTGTATTATCACTGGCTGACAGCGTTTGTACGCATTGATCATGTGTTTCATTACCATTGATGAATGGCTGCCACTTCTTGAGGCCGGCGTTAACATTTCACTAACATGACAGCTAAGTACCTATTATCGTATATTTCGTAACATCAACCACCTCACTGAGTAATGTTGCGTGTCATGCCCTGAATTTCAACTTTCAGACTTCCCCATACGTGTGGCAGTTTTTCCCCCCACTACAACAGCCTTTTAATCGACGTACTTTACCGTCATATTATCTGCTGTGATTGTAATAATTTCTCCATTCCGCGTATCTACAAAGGTGACCTCTTGCACTCATTTATAAGCAATCGTTTTGTCAGTAGAATCTTAACACGAATGTTTTCACTTAGACGTTCCACTGTTCCTGCCAGTTGTTCCGTTTTCTTCCAGAAACTGCTGACTTATAGACTTTTGTTTTCCTTCCGCATCAATGAGAGTGATATAGTTCGGACCAACCGTTTGATATCCGGGGTTTCAAGCTGCATCGCCACTGGTGTCTGATCGTATGTTGCTGGTTCCAAGCCCTACACAAAAGGCCCCTTTGCCAGTTTAACCTCTGTTTTCTCATCTATTTCAGATGGATTCAATGTTAGCTGCGATCTAGAGTGCTAGCAGTAGATCTAAGTGTCTTCAGTAGGACAAATGTCAAGGCCAAGAAACTTTCCACCACTCGTAAGTCGGCTCGTTCTCTGGTGAACTCTTGAATGAATGATTCCCTCATTTTTATTACGTACTCATGGCTTTCATCTGTTTGATGAGCATTGTTTTAAGGGCACATAACAGGAATGAGTTATAATTCAGTCGTTTGGTCGCTGAGACCGTTTGGAGTTATGATAACCATTTTTCCATATCTTCATTTGTAAACGAGGTTGACCGTGGATGCCTCATCATGTGTTTGGACCACGGTAACACTGAAACCAACAAATTTTCTATGAGAAAGGTTCTTTTATGCACGATTCGTGAATACTTGCCGCCAATCACGTGCTCACTTCTTCTAACCAAAATGCCTGCCCGCGACTCAGCGACGTTTCTGTTTAAACTTTGTGTGTTTCCTTCCGATTGTGATCACCTGACTTGAACTAGTGGTTAGCAACCTTCCCCAACTGGACAGATTTTCGTCGCTGTCACTTGTTTACAAGTTTTGGACATAAATCATACTCGTTACCTGATTTGGTCTATTTCGATGAATGTTGGAGAATCTGAGCCTCCGTCTTGTTCCCCATCTCTATTGGTTCAATTGGACTGGCTTCATGGAAGACCTAAGTGAATTGGCGATTAGAAACCAGATCATCTTCTGTGCCCGTTAATCGTAAGTGAAAATTCCATCACGTATGAGGGGTCCGACAACCTTGGTAACCTGAAAGGTTCTCACAAACACATACGCAGATTATGTGAATCTGTGTACCCTAAGGAGCCCCAACGTCTGCTATACTTGGCTGCATTCGTTGTGTTATAACACCACTGAATAGCCCGCAAAAGATGTTTCACTTATATGACATCTATATACAGACAGGCCTCGATTTTTTCAAGTTCTGAGCTCACGTGTTTTTTGGACACAGACTCACTTTATGTCACATGGAAAGTGACAAGCTGTCCAATTCTTTCAAGAAGGTAACTAGGACCAATAGTTCGAGGAGGTTTCCAAACGGAAACGGATCGCAGTAAGACAGAAGGTTCCACTACACTAAATGTGTAGTACGGAAAGAGGGATGGACTACAAAATTCAACGAGATACTTCCCGTCATGAATGAAGAATTGCAAGTGCTGGTTACTAACATGTTTTAAGCATCAGGAAAATTAAGATGGTATACGATTACTGCTTTGAAGCTTTCATGGTTCACACAATGACAGGCAGCAATCATTTTGCCCAAAATACAGTGTCCTTTATATGAGTTAGTTTCAAGCCACTAATAAAAGTATTCGTTTATTGCGAAATAAATATAGTTTATTGTCTTTATGGGTTGGTTAAAGTAAAAACTATACTTAGGAAAACGACTGTTACTTGAAGTAAGTGTAGTACATGTGTTGTTACAGAAAAAACTAAGTTTTCCAGGAAAAGTATCATCGGTTTTTTTAAAGGACATACATTTTCGTAACAACTCACCAGTGTCATCTTTACAGCAACACTAATCGGTTCTTTTCTATTATACAACAAGAAAGGATGAGGTAGATGGTCAATTGCTTTTCTTAAATCCCATAGTGTCTTGAACTGAGAGGATCTGATTGACTATTCAACCCATCCCAATTAGTAGTTCGACATAAAGGTCGATGCATGTAATTGTCACTTTGGTACTGTTGAGAAAACTCTGATTGTTCTGTTTTGTTCAAAGTTCAGAACAGAATTAACTGTTTCATGTATATATTTTTAGGTTTAAGTTATAGCTGTTTGTTCAGTGAAATCAACTTTCAAAAACATTTGACAGAGGAACGATGTAGATTGAATATCACCCACAATTGCTCGCAGCTGTAGCATTCCCATAGACTTTCTCGTCGGACCCTTTTGAAAATAAACGATATCACGTTTAACGTTACTTATCTGTTCTCTAAGCTGCGTATTATAAAGAAATCACGCAACACCGTTCTAAGGTGTAACGAAGCGACTCAGACTGTGTCCCTGTTACGGGTATTCATGACCTGTGAGCATTACTCACTGCACAACACCTTAGTGATTTTCTCACAGTGTTGTGGGAGAAGACAATCTTGAGTTGCGCTTGATTGGGTGAGGTTGACAGAGTTCAGTCAAGTAGCAATGGAACTACACAAATGTTTTGTAGGTTGTTTGCTTTCAAATGTTGACGGTTTATTATACCCGATGTACATGTACTTTGTGTACAGTATTTCGTATTTAGATGATAAGTCTTCTGCATCTATATACCTTCCGTGGAACAGTGATCCTGACATGCACCACTATATTTTAAAGTTGAATAATGTTTCTTCCGAAATACTTTCTACCTTTGTCAGAAAGGCGCAGCAGTTGTAATATTCGTTTTCAGTCGCCGTCGAAAACGCTTTTCTTCACTAAGTTGTCTATCTTGTATAAAACCGAGTGGATATCATCAGAACTTGCTTGTCGTGGATGAGTGAGGTCAAAGATTTTTAAGATGAGATAGTAAATTTGAAGTTATTTGGGTAATTGTTTTGGAACGACATAAGACATTTCATTACTTTTTTTCTCGATGCCAATGTGTTTTGCGGTGGAAAGACTAAAGTAAGCCACAACATAAAATATCAAGCGAAGCCAAAGTCTCGACTCACCAAGAATGAACACTATTCACGAAGCGTCCAGTGTTATTGGAGAGTAGCCGAGGTGTTCCGAGCGCTATTGATGCCGCGGGCCAACGCGGCTGAAGTGCGATTCAATAATGAAACATTTTAGCGGACAACCAGTCAGCGACGTCATAGGAAGAACCAACATCTGAACGTAATAAAATTTCTCCAAGATATGTTGTATCTGCCTTCCATCAAGTCAAAGAAATATGTACAATACATTCTGATGTAATAAGTAGGAACGACTAGCAAAATAAGGTGTAAATCCAGGAGAGCATCACAAGTTCATTAAAGAGATGACCTGAGCAAGTTCATGTGCACTGTGATTTAGAGCTGTTCAAAGTACAAAACACCATGCACATGAACTCACTGCCTTACATGCATTCCGCTTAACCCAGAAATTTCACAGGTTAAAATTAAATATTTGTCCGTTTCCGTTGATCTTTGAATAAATGTGCCCTCACTGCTGTCCTTGTTTTGTAATTATTATACGTTGTTTTTACGTGGTTCTTTAAAGCTTACACATTTGCATGTTTCTATTTAAAGGTGAGATCATACATATTATACACAGTGAAACTGATGTCATAGGAAGGTTGGATAGAAGCGTGGACAAAATATCCTATGCACTAGTGACGTTGACGATTTCTAGTTAGAGCAGCCGCGAATTCTGATTTCATACTAAAACTTCGCTGGTGATGTAACATGCAAGTCGGCTGTTTCTTCTCTGATTGCCCGTTCCACTTACGGACCAACTGTGGGGCAATGTGGTGACACCAGGGGACAGCGTTCTTCCGAAGTAGGGGTTCCAACAACAGTCCTGTAATAGGATACAACAATGAACAAGCATGAGCCAAAGGCCCAGTAAGTCATGCACACGACTTACACAAACGAATACTGAAACGACGTCGACAACACAGCAGCACACCATCTTATGCAATTCAAATTCAACCCGTGCGCGCTTGCTGGTTTCGACCGCACGTTACAGTGCATAGTAGGGAATTTGGCTGATAGTATGGAAATCACTCACAATTGTTCGCAGCTGTCGCGTTCTCACGGATGTTCGACTTATATAAATGTTTATCCTACTTACACATTTACAGTAATATATGTTGTACATCTACCAAACTAACAACGACCGTAAGATTAGACTATCTTAGAACGTGTAACCTGACTATCCGGTTGGCTTGGCAGCAACCACTAATAAGCTACTATTAACTAAAATAGTTGGAAAACAAACCCACTTAAAGGGCACAAAGGTACGATTACGGGAGTTTACGCTTGTCGGCTGAAAATTGGTCAATGAAGCAGGACTATTAAAAACGAAAACCACAGCTTAATCAAAAATAAACAGTACTATTACAGGTAGCAGGAAGTGCTACATGGGGTTGTCATTACAATGTGATGTAATGAAATTTGGGAGAGAGAGTATTAATGATGATATCAATCGCCTGTAATGTTGGAACTGTCAACGGTTTGAATGTGGAGTTGAGAAAACATGACTGTGTGCAAAACAGAGGCGTCCCATTGGAGTATATTCTTGCACATTTGTCCACTACAGTATAGTATTTATGAAATGATTAGGAAGTCACATTAAAAGCAGACTAACCTTCGTAAAACTTGTAAATTAAGCGCGAAAAATGGTTTGTGGGTTGGAACGTAAGTGATACTCAACTGTGAAAAGTACCGTTCAAACGTGTGTAGTAACCTTACGAAACGCTCATTCTGTGAAAGCAGTCGTTGGTATTTCCGTTTTCAACTAAGGTTAACTTATCCTCTTGTGGAGGCCGGCAAACCGTGACGATCGGATGAGAATGATTAAATAGTGATTAACTAAGGAAGTTATATTGCCGGTACACGGAACCAACATGCGAACCAGCGAGCGATAAGACAAAACGAAGGTTCAACGGAGCGGAATGCGAGTGCACAGCGTGGATCACACGCTCAGGCGGTCTGGGTACCTGTTGGTATCCTACTTTGTTCAACCGAAGGTTTGAGCACATGTAAAGGTTTGCAACAATAAAATACAAATAGCAGTCGATAATTGAAGGTAGTCAATGGGGTTGCTACACAGTCAGTCTAGGGTTCTGAATGACTCTTGATACTGAATAGTGTTATACAAGAAGCCCGGATTTACAACTTAAGAGAAGGCGATTGATAATGTTGAGGCAATAAGAGGTTTGTTATGTTCTAATTCAGAAGAAACCAACGTGTGTGGCTTAGATGGAATAGGAAATTTCTACTACTATCCTTTGACGTTGTAGATGGCAGCAGTTATTCATCATAGCAGAGGAATCTTCCGTTTACCTCTTCCATCAAGAAGGAGTACAAGCTTAAATAGAAGGTCGATTTTATTGCACAAATTGTGCACACAGTGAACGTTGTTATATGGCTCGCCCGAACATTAACATGGCCTTTCTTTCTAATACGTTTATTTCACTGTAACCTATCTGCACATCCCAGGGTCTCAAGTTCAGAATCTCTGCTCTAACTGACAGTTCAAATTATGCGCTGTTTCACCCGAGCAGTTTAAGTGTTACGAGCTTCTTTCTTATGCTATAGTCCATTGGCAAGATGGCTTAAAACCCGTTGTCTTACTGTGGTAGTTGTTTCCCTTGAATACGTTCAGGAACCAGCATTCTGATCTGTCTGTTTGAAACTTACCGTTTCAGGTTGCCGCACCATGTGATTTTCACCTGCGGTCGAAGCCTCACTGGGATGAGAAATCACTGAGGTTTATCTGCACACACACACACACACCTATTGCTTACGGGAAGCACAATATAAATTTTTCTTTCGATAAATCATATCGCCCATAGGATATCACTGGAAAACTGAAGCTATTCGGTCGGCTAAACCTTAATTGTACGTGAATGGTCTTGAACACCAGAGATTTCCCACGCGGTTGTCCGTCTTTCACCATCACATGGTTCTGGAGTTCAAAAAGGCTTAACTCAACATAGAACGATACTTGTCAATGGTGCACCGTGGAGGACTAAACATAGCGATCAAAGTAGCTGACTTCGCGGAAGTGGGTCAACAAAGCCAATGGCGACTGTCAGTCGTACAATGCTTCCGACAGAACTTTTGACAAGCAGTTTAACAGCATGATTAGCTCTCAGGGTAAATCGTTTAGGATACTGAATATTTTTTGGAACGATTAAGATGGTCTTACAGTTTATAATTTCCCCCCCACAAAGATGGGTTGATAGAAATCAAGGTGGCATCAAACGTAAAAATTGAATGGTCATTTAAATCTGGCATGTGAACCCTATTGGTACACCAAAGAGTGTCACGTGGGATATACTTGACTTTACTTCACTACTGTCTGCCAGATACATTCAAGGAAGTTGAAAAGCCATTTGGTCAAGGCACGGTAGGCTCTGCAACCCTGATCTCAATTCTCAGAAGAGACCTGCTATGCAATTTCTTTAGTTCAAGAGTCGGAATAGTGAATTATTAACTCTTATTAACGATAAACTAATGTTCGTCTGTTGGTCAATTTCTCAAGTCAGCCCGGTAACTAAATGCACGTACGGCGTATTTTGATTGTCTTGATGACTAAACACGCCAACAAGCCTCGTTTTTTAACATGTTGTTCCAACGATTCAGAATGATATTACGGACACTTGAAACAGGGTCATATAAAAGGAAAAACGGGATGCAGTTGAAGAGACTCCTTCCCTGTACTAAGTTCCCTGTGAGGTGCATCACACCAGTTTCAGGTAAAACAGCTGAGCGATTATATTTCAACGTTGATCTAACATCACATTATACACGCTTTTCATTACACATTTCATTACTACTACTGGACGACTAAACAGTAACATAAAATATCAGTTATTTAGGGGATGAGGCCAGCAAACTAGGGAACCGGCGAATTGTCTGATAGTAATAATGATATTGTTTATAAACAGACGTGCAAATTCAGTGCACATTACAGACAGAACCAACAGGTCACAACCGAACGCAGTATTAAATTTCGAGTCTCTGACAGCAATACACTGAGTAGTTTACCCTTTTGGCCCATGTTGCGCCGTGTCTAACCCACTCCAAGTTGCGAAGTTTCCGAACACGGCGAGGAGCTGCTGGCAGTCACCCGCGGTCACCGTATATGCTTAATTACAGGTAAAATCACTATTGAACATGTATGCTTCTCAGTCATTTCTGTACTCCTAGTGAGCGATCACATTATAAGGGACAAAAAAGGCAAAAAACGACGCAGTTGTTCATACAATGTCCTGTCAAAAAGGAAAAGATTTCCGAAAATTAAAAAAACAGCTGTTAGAGACGAATCGCAGTTCCCAGAACAACCCAAACGAGTATCGATCGGAGATATTATCCACTGAGTCATGCAGTGGAGAGAGATCATCGCGTCTGATTTTACCCCCGGATTGATCTCTCGTCTATCTGATCACTGGTGAGAAAGTATGTCGCACTGTGGAACGTATAAAAAAGCCTTCTTCGGGTCTGGACAATCTAATACTCGGACATTTTTAGTACATTAAAGTAGGTGCACTGGCAAGATAAGTTTATTTCATTTTGATGACGAAGGGTTGTTAAACTTACTTGAGCTGATACCGCATTGCGCTTGTTCACAAAGTTAACCCTTCTAGCCCGTTTTGGGGATCAGAACCATACTGCCGTATCTTCAACGTTGGTGGTCGTTACAAGGTGGTGGCCTAACGGTGGAATACACGCTTGCAGTTGTCCACTCTACTGCTGTTACTGATGGTAACTTTAAAGTGACCTCGCTGTTTCGAGCATTGCTCCGGAAATCCCATTCAACATATTCCAGACTATGCACATTCTTCACTGACGCGCACAAGGTGATCAGTTTCACTTCACATGACTGAATCCCCAGATAGGCCCAGACATTTGGTGCCCGCCATTTCCAGCACGCCACAATACAGATTTTCACTTAAATGCATTACCCTTGTTTGAGGACTCTCTGGACTTGGTGTTTGCCTTGGTGGCTTGTTATCACACCTCCTGTTCCTCATGGCAATAGAGTAATTATTGATGAGTAGTCGGGGATTTGGTTTTTCGAAAGGGGCCGACTGGATAGTCTATGGGAATGCGACAGCTGCGATCAATTGTGGGTGATGTTCAACTTGAAATAGAGTAATTGTTAGCTTTATCGAGGTCTGAGATTAGATGCCAGTTCCATGATACTATGTCCAGTAGTTTCACCTACGCTGTTGATGTCCCACCTTTGATTGAGAACCCAGTGCGTCTCTCAAAAAACCTGTAGACTCGTCAAGTGCCCTGGAACTACCCGGATCGAAAACAACACTTAAAAGACCAATATCGTGATCATCATACACACAGTACAACAGCGCCTGTTACAGAATTCATTCTATTTGACTCGGATATAATCCACTCAGAATATCCCCGAAACAATAACCATCGACTGTAATTGAAGTATAATACTGAATGATATCCCCCAAGTGTCTCTGAAGCCACACGAATGAGCCTACCTTCTGAGATCACATCTGATTCCAAACAATAATCGCTTTATGGAAGTCGACCGAGTCCTCTGCAATACATCCAAAGGCGTGAACCATATAATCTGTCACTTAGTGTGAAAATGGTTCAGGTTTCCCCAAGACACGCCGGTTTGTTATATCCACTTCTCGATTTGTCCGGAAGTACTGGACATTTCACGTTTGATTACCATCATCTCCAAGTCACGCAACTTACAAGTGGAATGAATGTCTTCTAGGCAATGTCTAGTCCTGCGGTGATGGGCAATTCGTTTAGTCGCGCTATGATGGACGTCATCCCTCAGATAGGAATTCACAATATGGTAACAACAAACACGAAGAATCTCGCGCTGCGTTGATGTAAAAACTCTACCATAATCTTGACGGTTGTAATGTTCAGGATGTGGCTCGTTTGCAACTCTCTGGTCAATGGCTGTTTTATCCGAATATCCTCTTTTCCATGATTGGTTGTTCGTGCTATTTAGTCTGGATGTGACTTCTGTGGACTAGGGTCCGGAATTCTCGAGGTGGCCGAAGTGACTCTTCAGTTCTATGCCATGGCAAGTGCGGCCAAACGGAAAGCCTTGATCCTGTTAGACTGCCCCATTTGTTACGCGCTCCATCGTTTGACCCAAAATCGAAAAAGATTAGACGCGGCAACACTGTCTATCGGAAGAACGAGTCAAAATCAGACCACAGAAGCTCTAAATTTATAGGACGAAACGATTACCACACATGACCGACAAGACGCGGAGCAAATCAAATGAGACGATCATACATGGAATTCAGACACTGAGCGAATCAAACTGGACAGTCATAATATGGTAGTTATGTCGTCAGAACAAATCAAGTTGCAGGGAGAATCAGAAAACAACGCGAGAAAACACAGGCCAGATAGCGGACAAGTGTTCTACCGTACGGCTGCAATCTGATTAGTTGAGTGGGTCCATAGAACCCCCACGACCATACCATCTGAACTGGACCGGTCGATCGATATGGCGTGGTGCGTCCTGGCTAGTTTGTTAGATGATGCGCCCCTTAACACATTCTTCAATCGTGACGGATCACACACGAAGTCGCTGTACTCAACATAACGACGTGGACAAAATCCTGGCGAAAAGACTACAGATACTCGATTACGTATTCTACAAGAAGCTACGAGTAATAACGATGTACCTGTTAATCAAATTCGACCTCATCACCGATCTTATTGTCATGGCTGTAGTATCTGATTAGCTGCAAATCCGGGCTGTCTGGGCCGGTTCTCACAATGCTATCACTGAATCGATCTTCCACAACACACGCTGTTGGATTTAGCTAGTCTCTCATATTCATGTGATCATCACAAACCCCTCCTCATGTAAAGCCGTTCTTCGCCTGGAACTACCCACTTATATCGTTACTGATTTCTGCCCACTAATAATTTTGGGTTCCCCGAAAGTTTAGAATATCTTTTTATGAAGAGCTTGGTATTGCTGCCTTTTCTAATGGCAAATGTCGTACTGTGATGAGACGTTTTATTGTCTCGATGCATGAGACTTGATTTTGCTTGCATTCCGTTGTCCTGTAAGACCAATCAGTGTGCAGTATTCTTCATATTCTTTTAATATATCCAACAGAACATTTTCGTTCCATGACTCACGCGTTGTTTGTCTGTGATACTGGATACCTCGCGAAGCCCAGCAGTTGACAGCAAGCTCATTGAAACTTTTGTTTCCGTCAGTTTGTCTATTCTCATTATCACTGCTGGCTCTCTCGGTGGAAAACTGTAATTCTGTACCAATTGAATTCGCGGGGCAAATAGCAAGTAATGAAATAGCGCGAGCCCAACGCTTGATTCAATGCAATTGAAAATAGAAGACCGGTAGCCTTGGATACAGTTACGATATCTTTCCGAGTCATAAGTATTTTTATAGATGGCGACACGTTAGGCAATTGAGTAGGGAATGTGAAGTAGACAGGCGACAATCACCTCGCGTTCTCCTGATGCTTGAGTCGTAGAGGGCTCATTTATTTGCCAGTTGCCGGACCAGTAGCAGTAAGGTAAGCAGGACAATCCTGATTGGCTGCAATCTTGCCATTCTAGCCGATAGGCATATAATCTATGACATGCTGTTGTTTGTGAATCACTTGCTTGCAATCTGCGATCACCACAATTTCTCCCTTCGTATTGTAATAGCGGCGATAATATTATTGATTTTGATAGGACTTTCTGAAATGGAAAGCAGTTACTCAGACATATCCGCTCATGTTTCGACATACATGTAAAATTGAAATTAGATGGAACAGAGATTTAAATGACTCAGCAAACAAGCAATGCAATTGTCTTGGAAAAGCATCTGAACAGGACACACATTTTGTCAAATTAACCGCGATATTATGTCCATGGTATCTGTAAGGTAGGTACGAATCACTTGCGAAGGAAGCTACGATGAAAACCCATTATCAATTCAATAAAAACGCAAAGCTGAAACAACTGAATAAGTTTAAAAGTCGCTATTTAATAAAAAGACAACTTACTCAGCAACTTGATTGGAAGTATAGGGGTGACTTATAACTTTAGTTTTGTTATCGATCGACTTGCTTGAAAATTTTCCCGCTCTCATCCACACAGTATAGCATAACTTTTTACCCTTTCGACGCGAAAGACAGATCACTTTATGTATTAGAGTTCTGTAACTACAGTTTAAAAGACACCCAGTGCACACTGAAACAAACTTTGATCGGATGGTAAAAGCACTTATTGCAGATGGGTTAACAGATACAGTGGTTAGGATGCACCTGTAGAGAGCGGAGCTCAAGAATGTTATTCTTAATCAAGAAAGCCACAAACTCCGTTAGTAACGTTATTCAGCTAGGTTCCAAGAATTCAAACGGTTGTAAGGGGGTTGGATTAAACGAATCACACGGTGTGATTTTTAGTTACTTTCAGCGATTACAAACAACAGTTCGAGCGTGGATTTCCAAATCATTTCGTTTGCCTGGTTCAATATCCAACGGGTGTCCACAGGTATTTGGAAGTCGGAGGAATTCGCCTCATCAGTCAGCCACGACGAAGGAGTTTAAGGCTAATTTTCTGTTGGTTGACACATATATATTAATGCGATATTTTGTTCACGCGGGCTTTCAATCGAACTTTTTGTTGTACGAGTTCAGCGTTTCCACGGATTTCCCGCTCACACCTACTTCGTACAGTACGAAAAGCATTCACGCCCCCTGAGAGTTGCCTGTAAGTTTATGCTTCGCGATTAAATAGGGATGTTCACCGAGGAAGTAACATGACGTGAGCGAAAAAACAGAACATACAGGTTACGCGATACGAACAGATTATCAGCCTGTTGATTACTGCTTTAAAACGCACGGTATTTCTGGTCTACAGAATCATATTCAAGAAGAAGCGGAATGAGGTGGTTCTTTTAGCCGATTAGAGTTTTTAAATGTGGTCTTTTATGCTAGTTGTTGTGAACAGTAATAGATTAAAAAACTTTATAGGATGTGATGGTTGCGTCCAAGAAGTGGCTTGATGACCACTCTGTCCACTAGGTAACATTTGTTAGTAGTTACTAAGTCGAAGATGGAGGTATCAACAATTGAGTTACTGAACAGAATGATACAAAGGTAAAGCATTGGAGTACTTATACTGAACGCGAATTATTTCAGTACATGCTTCGTTAAAACAAACATGCGGCGAGTGGAGCCAGATCAATCAATAAAAAATACCTGATTCTGGAATCAATAAGTTCTGTTTGTCTCCACACATCTCTTCGTAGATAAAATATCTCATAAAAACAATTTCACCGTATCAGTTGATGTTGGCAAATAGGCGTTAATAGAAAAAGTTTCGAACATATTTTTGTTTAGAATTCTAAGATTACATACAAACACAGCTTTCCACTCGACTTGCTTTGCCAAGCTCATGTACTCTCTGTTTACGGAACTTACCATTAAACCTAAGTGTTCCTTAACGGAGGACTGTCTAAATGACAGTGTAAGAAGCAACATTCTATATTTCAAGTTACCAGTTCCGCTTAACTTAAGACCTCGAGCATGTGTTTCTTGTGGTAGACTGATAAAGAAACAGTTGGTTAACATGACTGTCATTGCGATCTACGCATCTTAGAATGGTATGCTGTTCTGCGTCATTCGTCATCGAGAATGTCCGTTTGCTTTTTGTGTGATATGGAATTCGATCTATCAGCTACACTTTGGTCATTAATGCGTGCAAGTACACCGCGGTGCAAAATTTTCATTTATAGCTGCGCAGTAAGCGGATCTGTTTGACTGAGACCGAAAAGCGTCTCAGCAGAAAAACTGTGCATCCGGCAACTGTCCTACAACAAAAACGTTCTCAGAAACTTTGTGGCTGGTCGACAATGACATAGTGTTTATAGTTATTGTCAGTATTAATCAGTTTCGAAAGTTAGTTCCAAGGAATATTTATAAATATCTGAACAGCGCCTGGTGTAGTCAGCTGTGTGTACACGTGCAGACGTGTGTGTATTTTCATGGCGCACGCGTTCGTATGAATCATTGTTAATTACACACCGGTATATTAGTAGCCTCGCCAATGTCCAAGTCACTGTGGGTTGGGCTAGGAGACCGTCCCTGATTGAATGATTCATCCATAATCGAGTTACGCTTGTATATTGTTAACGGTGTACAGTCTGTCTTAACGTGAAGTTGTATGAGCATGTTGAACTGTAATTCTGTCATGTACTTTACTGTTACTACTGTTTGTCCTTACACTTTCAATCTTCTGAAGTTCCACAACCATACAGTCATCAGCTTTATTCCGGTGGGCATGGTTCATGGATTATTTGGTGTACTTCAATTCATCTGCGAATTTTCGTAGGATGAACTAAAGTAAGCTAGTTCGCCGTTCTTCGGTGATGAAGGAGAGAGTGATTTTATGATATCCTATTTTCACACAATACTACAGCCGACCAAGTCTTATCAACGATGGATCCATACTAGGACAGCAGAGTAAACTGTCTACAATATTCATAGCGCACTGATGAATGTAACATACATGGTGGAGAAGCTGACTACCTTCACTGTTGTCGATCGGCAGCTACCGCAAAAATCAGATAATACAACGGATAGATAAGAGCCACATAACATGTTCTTCCTCAAGTCTACCGTAACTTCACGGCTAAATCGAACCACCAAGGTAAGAACAGCGAACCGTCTATATTGTGATGCATACAAATTTTTAATGTAGACGGACGGCAGATGCAAGACATATTCACCACATGAACATATTTACTCTGAGAGCCAAATGGATATTTGAAAAGGGTAAGTACAATATTACTTAACAGTGGAACAGAAAATAACCTCATCAGTATCAGAGAATCGAGTAGATTAGCGCCGCGATAGAAGAAAACAAAAAAGTCGACCTATTTAACTATGACAGGGCTGGATCAAAAAGTTTATCCACTTTCTGATCTCAACCGAACTGTGATATCCGTGATCAAAAATGCACGTCAGAGCAATCGACCACATAACCTCGTTTAAACTTAAACTGATGAACCGGGAAGGAATAATCATTTTCGAACTGCATGGTCCGTTTGACAAAACGTTTCGTCCACTCAAGTTGATCGATACCAGTCAACTTTGAAGCTAGGAAAGTGGTGTTGTGATCTGCGCAGCCTGTCATCTCAAGATAACAATTGTATGTATGTGCTTGTTAGACGTGTGTGTTTGTATACTTCATCGTTCACGATAGATCAGTGCACCCGTAACCCTGTGCTTGTCTAAGCCACGTTGGCCTATGTCGTGTGATCGATCCTGATTAGATGATTTATCCTTGTGTTCACTTTTGCGTGGTGTTGGTATAGCACAATCTACGGTTCTGCTGAACAGATGCTTGTCCGCTAAATCGATATACTTCTACCGTGCGTGAGTTCTTGCCCGATACAATGGCGTTCACTCAAAAGTTACTCTTTATTGAGCTTTGGAAACTCATGTGAACAATTCTGAGTGACTAGGTCATCGTGTCTTATGGTAGTAGGCTGACATAAAGGTTGATAGGTCACACAACAGTGATGATTATGCCGGGACTTCTGTAGCGCAGGCTTCCTTCAAACATGAATCGCCCTTCCACACCCACAGTACGTATCGAGATAATCGATCTCCTTTACTCTAATCAAGATTCAATTTTGTCGGTACCTGGTAAGACCTTGCTGGTCGGATCAGGATGGCTAAACTAGAGACCAGTTTTCAAACGAATACCACTGGTTTGCCCTTTCGTTCGGGTCTGGCCCTGTTAAAGACAAGTGCCAAAAACAAGATTAGAAACTGCGCATATTATACTGCTAAATATAAGTGTGACTCCACGTGCGATTATTGTTGCGTACGTCCAATCCGATCCCTTTATAGTCAGTAGTAGTACTGAGACCCCAAAATACGTTTGGTCAAGTTAGGTTGTTTACTGTGAGAAATCCATTACAAAATAGGTGAGAAACATAACCATAAACAGACACTATTCTGCATAGCCGACGTATGTCCATATCCTTGGCAGTAGATCGGCGACGTACTCTTGGATTGAACGTCCCGTACATTGCAAGTACACGTTTTCCAAAATCGCTTCTCGCTCCTGGTCTTTCTGATACTCGAAAACGAAGCTGCGTGTTACGCAGCACGAAAATATACATCTTTTGTTCACCCTGTATTGCGAATATACTGCATCACGTGACCTATCTATACTGATCCGTCCGTCGAATTGGGACTGAACAACAAAAGCAATGGGGGCAGTCACCAGAGGGCTAAGACGATATATGCTTGCCTGTTAGTGGAAATCCCTTCAAAGACTGCTCTCAGGGCATATGGAAATCGGTCGTTCTAGAGAGAAAAGCCCTTAGAATTTCTCATACCACACGTGTGCAGTTATCCATGAATTGGTATGTCATAACTTGTTTCAAAACCACTACACTGCTATTATCTCATAGTCATAATGTGTTTCTTGTTTATCGATAGCCTCGTCACGTTGGAAAAACAGCTAGTCTATGGGAACAGGCTAATGTCCTTAATGTTGTGTCAACGGATAATCTTTCTTCCGCTTAAGATTGACGCATATTCTTAAAATTCAAGCTTTTAAAACTTTTACTGGTTCCAAGGTAGCTGACCGTTTAACTAAACTAAGAACTTACTGTCTAACATTCAAAGTAAAGCACCTGTGATTGGTTCAACTCTAATCACTAGATTGTGAAGAAAGTTAAAGCTGTGACTTAGCCACAGTCAGTCACCTCATCAACCAATGCGCATAACCGCAACTCACAATCAGATCATCAGTTGTCGTTTGTCCTTCCAATTTTCTGGCCTAGGTGAGATAGAATGAAGGCAGTCCGCGATTCGTATCTGCTAGTGTCCTAAAGACTTGATATTTTGGGGCGTGACCGCACCGTGTTCTCGTCGTCTAATCTAAAATCGAACTTAGACTGAATTAGTTGAAAACCGAATTTTGAAGAGATTTGCTAAATCTTGTTTACCAGCGTGCCCCAATTATTGTTTACTAATCATTTCTGTGCTTCTATCTCCTGATACAAATGACCAAAAATGAAAACTGCTATATTCTAACTTCACCAAATCGCCCGCGGATTGAATAAACCTATAAGAAAGTACAAGATTAATGGTTAGTGAAAGTGGGGTTGTTTTGGAAACCAGTATCCACTGCGACCTTCTTTTCACAGAATTGAGGACATTTTCTACAAAAGTGGTTGCTGTCGAAGCCGGCTGTTGTAGTAGGTGGTCACAACAGCAATAGCCTGATGACGTGAAATGCGAATCAAACTGGTGTTGGGAGTATTGACTTAAGACTCAGCATCATGAGAAAGAACGTTGTTTCATATTCTGGTCTTCGTAGTTCTGCTCTGTTTAATCTAATCGTAGGATGTAATGGTTGAGGCAACACGCGCATAAGTTTATGTGCACAATTGGACGGACATATAAGCAATCCACGTTTATATCGTGTACGGTTCACCATCGGTTTTACGTACCTCAATTCTTTCCGTATGCTGGATCGTTATCAACTTACATGTGATCTTTAACTCTTTTTTCGGTTTGTCTGGCATGAATGCCTCTCAAGATTGACACTTTCCATAACATATCCAGTCAGTCTGAAATATAGCCTTTAACATATTCCCATTAATGTTAATTTACAGAACCAGCGGGACATTGTGGGACTATCCATTACAATAAACCTACAGTACTCCCACAGTAAGTAATATCAAATTATGCCCCATATGGTTTGAATCTCTTTTAATGGATTGTATTTTCAAATTACACAGCAAGACACTCAAGATTCGACATCTGCAATTACCAAGTCCATTTAATTTAAAGCGATGACCATGTGCACTTTGTGTAGATTAGTAAGCAATCAGTTGTTTAGTTTGCTCCTTCCTCTGGACCACACATCTGAAAACTGTTATGCTGTCATGTTTCTTTTACCTTCGATTGCGGGGACATGTTGGAATAGTCTCATGACTGCCAACTCCCAAGCCTCATGAAAGAAGCTAGTCCGAATCACTTGACTTGTACAGCTCAAAAGAGGATTGAATTGAAGCAACTACCGATTTCGAGTTGGAAACTTGGGTACAATAAGAAATTTAAGCTATGTATTAGCATTATGACAAATGGCCAGTGGTGACCTACGGAGCATCAAGTGAACTGTATGGGTTCGAACACACAACTAACTGAGCAGGTGGAATCACACAAAACTAATTCTCTCGTGAACATCTTCTGAACAGTACCTTGGGAATGTTGATAAATCCAGCTGTTTAAATTTGTGCATTTTCTCAAATCAGAGACATGAAAGTAAGCCATAGGCTGACAGTAGCAAATTAACCCTTGAGATAAGCGGAACAAGAACAAGCACGAGAAAGCTAATAAACTTCGACCAGTTTTAGAACTAATTAACGAAAGGCAAGGTAGACAATTCGACCGGATGTCCAAATTGCATGTTTACTACGAGAGATAGTTTGAAACCGATTCATTTTCAAAAGACAAGCGAATCAGAGCGGTGTGGCCGCATTGTCTAATGTTTTGACTTTCCCAGTTCAACTTGCTTGTGTTGCTTTCTATTTGATGGACAAAGAAAGATAGACCTCAAAATGTAGATGAGGCCTGAATCATATGTTCTGATCTGAGGAGGTTGCATAAAGGTAAATTTCAAAAATATGTGACTATCGGTCAAACGGATATGAAGACTGATCAGGTAAAAATGTGTTCTAAACCTCCATTATTCCACAGAAAGAAGACGTAAGTACGGTGACCATACATTAAGTTCAACATTCACCATAAGGACAACGGATAAGGTTTACAGGGCTAAAAGGACCTAGAACCTGATGCATAACTGAGGATACAAATATTCGTCATGTCAATCACGGGCGTAGACTGTCCCGTACCCAGGCTAAATCTAAGGGCGAAGGAAATCAAACTACTTTTATAGTACTTGCATGTTTTATTGCAGAACTCCTTGTTATATTACATGTTAGTCGGCAGACTCCTCGCGTGGTTCACTTGAATAGGTTAATGTGACTGACCGCCTGAGATACAACGAACAGCACATTTGAATCTCAGTAGACCTGGATTCACTTGCAAGAAAGACAAAACTTGACCCTATTTATAAACACAGTGTTGAACTAAATGTCCTGACTGTAGGCCTAACCTCACCTGGATGACCGTGTCCGTCTGAGGTGGCAAGGACACGTGGTCCACCCAGAATTACAAACCTTCCAAAGCATGTTCAGCTTGCCGCCGCATGTAATTTTCGGATGACAAACGCTTGTAGTATGTGACCATTTAGCCAAATATGACATGATCAGACTTCATGTTTGTATGCCTAGGCCTACTCGTTCAGATAACTGGGTGAATCTGTAAGTTTGTTGCGGCTACGTTTGTTCAATTTTTCCCCAATGACTTTTCGAGGGCGCAAACACCCTTGTTCAAATGGAAATATTCTGACGTGTTAAGAACCAACATTTCGACCCTCAAAATGAGTGAGTTAGGTCTAAAAGAAAAAATATTGGTAAAACCAGAATGATTTTATGATGGGTGGGCAAGGATTTTGTCAGGTTAAATTGAACGTCACTTACACTCAAGTACAGATTTTGTACTCACATAGATCGTTCCGGGGGCGTATATTCCAGAATTAGTTCTGTCACTACGAATGTGGTTGGTGTGAACAGGTAACTCCAGCTGATAAGCATTCGGTCTAACCAAAGGTGAACGTGCGCACATATCGTAGCAGTGAAAAATGTCCGAGTATAGGATAACTAACCTGGCTGCTACAAAGGTCTCGGTGTTAGAAAAAAACACAAACGGCAAACAAAAATATCGGGGTAAATACTATTCAGATCATCTGAGTGGACGGCTTACATATAACAGCACACGGTTGCTAGACGGCCCACAAGTGTCGTGTTCATCCGGGTCAGATTGTGCACAGAAGTTGTAAACTAATCTTGTAGATACTAACTTTCAGTCACATTTCAATGAATTTTTGCACAACACATGTCCACTGATGTGCACGAAACCAGAGTGACAGGTTGTGACCTGAGCCGATCGATCTCAGCTATGTCACTTCGGTCGCGGCTTTATTCACATTGGAAGAGAAAATGGCCAAGGTCATCGACTGCAAGCGAACTGAAAGGCCACACACAAACGTCCCTGATCATGGTTTATATAACACAGGCAAAAGCAAATAACATCCGAAAGTTCCCAAATCATCATCAATGAGGCAATACTTCAGCGGTCCATGCCAATGGTTGAATGCCATACAAACGTGGAGAGAAAAACAAGTCCTAGCCAAGAGAAAGGGGTCTGACAACTAACTGCATATCCAAACATTCGACATCAAACCGCCTACGTCTTGCAAACAAACAACTGAGCTGTAAGTGAAAGTAAAACTTTAACAACAAGAAAGATCCCTTAAAGCTTTCACTGACCCGCGTCGTTAAATGAACTCACTTCACAGACAACTCGGTCAAACAACGACAACATTCAGGCCACCGAATGCGATTAGCCGCCATCTCACCTAAAGTCTCCAGTCATCTAGGCTGTGAGTCACAAGGGCCCCAGCCCGGGAGACGAACCCGACTTACATTGGCCAATCTCTTGATGAACGTCTTCATTGCTCTATACCAAGTCATCATCTGTCCACCTCGAACCTTACGCCAGTCGGCCGCAGCATCTACAGTATTCAGTGTAGCAGACGACTAGCTGGCATTCTTAGTACATGGCCCAACCATCTAGGTCTGTGCAAACGTAAAGGCCAAACAAAAGGGCTCGCTTGGTAATCACTATTAAACATCCACTACCTAAACTCTGTTGCCTATCCGTCCGTGCTGCCCTATTTGAGCGATCGAACGTAGACATCAATGATAAAATACCTAAAGACAGTTAATGCCTTCTACCTCGAGCTATCAGGTTTCGTAGCCATTAAGCAACACATCTCTCACGATCATTTCACATACGCGATCCTCAAGCTTCAGATATATATCTCTCTGTCATCAGAGGCATCCTAGATTAGTGAATGGTATCTTAGCGTTAAAGATGCGAGTCTCTATTTCATTCCCTATATTTCCATCGCTGTTAGCGTATCTTCTTAAGTACACAAACTGGTCAGAAACCCCCAAACAGTTAATATCAAATTTACGTCATCACAGCAGTCATTTAGAAACACTTTATACTTGGAGGTTGTAAAACGCATTTCGAAGTGCTTAACAGGGCGTGAAATGGTTTTTAGCATGATCTGTGTTGCTTGGAGACAATCAAACAACACCTCATCAGCAACATAATCAAGATCAGCCTTCCACCAGGCAGGAGGTCCACATCGGCATCTTGTGACTGTCGCAGTCAGCTCCCCATCACCTTGTCTATGGCAAAATTGAACAAAAATGGTGTAAGAAGACATCGTTAACGCACACCCCTCATGGTGCTGAAACTGTCAGACAGTTCACCGTAATCCCCAGCCTGAGCTGAAGTATTGGAATAAAACACATTCCTGTTCGGTATACCTCTGTGTTTAAGTCATTCCAAAAGTGTAGATCGATTCACCGAAACGAACGCACCTCTATTGTTGACAAAAGCAAACGTTGTACTTATGACGCTGTTTGACGAAGAGTAAAAATTTGAACGATACATCCTTGTCCAGCACGAAACCCCGTCGTTCGTTTCCTAATGCCTGTTTTCTGAGCTGAAGTGAGTCGACAAAGTATAATGAATGCCAGAACCCTAATGATGACTGTAGTGAAGCTAAATCGCTGATGTTTTTTCAAGAGACCCTGACTCCGTTCGTGAGTGTAAAATATAATTTCGAGTGACCCCAAACCTAATGAGAAAACAATGCTTCGTACGGACAGCTCTAGTGGATTATGACAAACCCGGCTGCGACCTAGTCAAAACAAGGTTGTACCAACCAATTTGATAAACGCAATGGCTGTCTGTTAAAGAGCAGAAAGATTGAATCATAATGCGTAGTGATAAACCACAAATGAAACAAGCATTTTGTAAATTCTATCTGCTTGTAGAGATAGACGAAATTGAGTACCAGCAAGGGGTTTAACAGCATACTTAACCTCAGAACAACCGATTAGGAGTCTTAGCTACGTTTTAAGTTCGAGGTTATACATAACTCTTTTGATGCCTTTCACGTAATCCCTAAACTTTGTAAAAACTGATGATACAGTTTCAGTGCAGTCTCCACCCAAACATATAGACCACTACAACAACCACGTGTTTTTTGAAATCAGTTTTACCGACGTATTCCGCCGAAATTTCTCGACGACTTTTGCTGTAGCTAAGAGTACATATGATATGCCATGAATCACAGGCGTGTCTCGCATGCCTGTCAAGTGGCTGACCTAAAATTATACGACACATGACGAAAAGCATACCTTTACAGATACAACAGTTTGACTGGAATGGTTCAGTGAAAGAATAAGAGGGCGGTATCAGCACAAACTACGGCCGTATTCGAGAGCGTTTCATCGGCGGTATGTAAGTTGAACATGATTTTTTGACGAAGACGAGTTGGTACACAACGGCCGATTGGGTGGTCAACAAATTTCCCGAAGATGGTGAACCGCAGGTAGTATCCGGACGAGATCGATCCTTTCAACCAATATAGCAGAATGCATACATTTGTCTCATCGTCAAATAATTCACCTAGATAGTTTATTTGGCGAACGCTGGTTCTGAAGCAAACCAACGCACATGTGATAGAATGACAGCTGTGAACTCAGAGTACTGTCGAAAGAATTTATTACTTGTTGGATGCTTGGCGACCACTCATTCATAAATCTGTCAACCGAATTACACTAAATTTTCTAAACTGACTACTCTCGACCGTTCTCCATAGAACTGGAAAGGTTTGTCGATCTACAGAACGTTCGTAATATATGTGGAAAAAGCCACTCCATCGAATAGTCGCCGAGGCGAGACTCTGGTTCATGTGTGCCCCAGGGTATCACGGATCGGAAGTAAGTACTAAGTTGGAGATATCAATCCGACTTGATAACAGAGTTGAGTAAGTAGACAACAAATAAGTTTTCATAGACTGCAGGCGTGTCTTTGCTCAACTGCAGCAATAGGTGCAGGCCACATTTTTCGATGAAAATGAACGGACAACCAGTCACTGAAAAACATGTAAACGCATAACCAGTAAGTCGAATAGGCTCAACAAGAACGGTACCAAATGTTGGGTGTACATGAACAGCCGGATGAAGTATGCGTTACATACCCTAATGCCTTGAGTATGTGAGCAACATTCTAGGAAACGGCGATCACTGATTGAAAACACTGTTATCCCATCCATGCATGGCATTTTGAACAAACGACACACCATTGTGAGTAAAGTTTTTACCACCTCTAATTTTATTAATGGTGATATAGTGGGCTATCGGTTAAAGGTCTACATCGTCTGATGTACCATCAGATGGACGATAGCTGTGCTAATAAGACAGACCTGGTACTATGAGGCTACGGGAGTAAAAGTCGGAAGGAAAGCATATATAATATAGCTAGACAACAATCACCATAGAGTTGGCGAGGAAAATTGAACTTACGCCCTACGTGTAATGGAGTGGATACCCAGGTACGCGCAAAGAAGGTGTAAATTACGAAGTTGCCGGGACAAAATTCGTCACATTCGTGACAGTGAATTGTGCCGCACCCGCCACTC
This sequence comes from Paragonimus skrjabini miyazakii, assembly GCA_014338405.1. Classification (NCBI taxonomy): domain Eukaryota; kingdom Metazoa; phylum Platyhelminthes; class Trematoda; order Plagiorchiida; family Troglotrematidae; genus Paragonimus; species Paragonimus skrjabini miyazakii. The sequence goes on along the minus strand of JTDE01020784.1, from coordinate 47,220 downwards.
GCGATATGCTGTAAAGGCGATAGTATCTGTACCAAAGGTGTAAAACCGTTTTGAATTTTTACATGTATCACTTTGAATATACGTTACACAATTTAAATTTCTTTTCTACGGTAGACACCTCGCTTGCTAACAGTTATCCGCGTACTTAATTCATTCATGGCTGGATGTTCACTGCGCTAGGCGGAGTCACCGAAAGTGTACAAGCAGAAAACCCAAAAATGCAAACCAACCGAAGAATATCGATATATATATATATGTAGGCACTCTACTCGATACCGATGTGAGTATTACAATAAAACTTCGATTGCGGGTAAGTCTTTCATCGGAAGACAATTTATTATGAGGAACAGAAAAGCAACTGATGCATGTTTTAATAACACATACGGAGATGCTCACCAAAAAAATATACACTGTAACAGATTCGCCGGAACATCTTCGGTAGCCAGGTTTGCTGCACAGGCACAAGCGAAGTAGCTAAACAAACTATTGACTTGGATACCCGTTTGCCGTCTGCTATTTCTGATGCATGCGCTCGAATTAACCGATGCACCCCTAGAGACCAGTCACTCTTGTGTCGGCCAGTTTTGCCTGAGAATGACACAAATGTCCGGTAGGGTATCGACGAATCAGAGCTCGATATTCACTGAGCATAAACACAAACCAAGTATCACACAAGAATGACCCATTTTGAACTCTCATGAAAAAGATGAGTCGAATCGCGATGATCAATGTTTCACCCACCAGTATCAGTAATCCAGAACGAGTGGCTCTACACTGGTAGCTTCCTGGAATGGTGCGTACAGGAACCATAGCAAACCCCATCGCTAAAAAACACTCCTGCTCGCCAGTGTGTAATGGAGTAACCCGACACAAGCATACGATCAGCCAACTAACTGTGTTGCGAGCCTTCTAGCGTGGACAAATTTGAGCGGTTTGAAATAATGCCCCTTTAGCGCGCATGTATGGAGTGCTGGGTTAGGATACACCACAGAATCCATGCCATGCAACAGCAAACAATACGATCACGTTCGAACCTAAATTGAGTGGCATCCCTCAAAATGTACGCCTAAGCATCCTTGCACGTGTGACTTGTCCAGCGGACATACCAGAACCCAAGATGGACAGACCTTGATAAAAGCACGTATCCGAAACTGGGAAGTTTACACTCGAGTTTGAATAACTTTTCAATGTTACTGCGAACCTTGGTTACAACAGATTCATAACACCAAAGGGATGCTAAATCACATCATGATCGATCGCAGCACACACGGGAAATCATAAACACATGTGAACCAACTCGTCAGCTTAATAATGAGAGTGGACGCATTCAGTACGGAAATAGCTCATCCGGATAGGGCGACGGTGACTAGAATTTCTGACACAAAGATGCACCCAAACAGAAACGGAGATACATGTCTCAGTGTGGCGCTGGGGGATATCACGAAAACACATGTTGAACACCCTGCCAGGCATAAGGGATTCAACGAAGCGTTAGATCTTCATGTGAACATCACTTTTTTCAATGTCTGCCAGATCATCCGACATACAAGAATGGATTGAATTAAACACAGATGCATAGTCAAAAGTAACGTCATTACTGTGTTCCAGCACCAGCTAGACAGCAGTGCTGAAACCAGCAACCTCAGATTAATAATACGGAGTAAGACTATGCAAGACTGTTCACAGGTCGATAGTGATTACTGTTCATTTACATATAATATGTCAGATTAGTGTAGTATGTACAAATACCAAGTCAGAATAGACCTACGAAGACCAAAGGAGAGCGCGCTCATTTGAACATAGAAATTACACCTAAAACATGATTGAGCAACAGAGAAAATAAAGTAAGGAGTTGTGTAAAAAAAACGACTAAGTGGCTTGCAAAGTGAACAAAGGAAAGCGGTATCAAAGGTTGGCATGTACACTAAAAGATTGCGAAAATGCGGCGGTTTATCAGTGATGGTTCGGAAAAAAGAGGTCAACAGATAACGCACTTGTACAGGACGTTACCGGGAAATTCATAAACCATTCAGTTTAACAATCAACCGATGGTCAAACACCAAATGTGATTTGGTGCGAGAAACAGTGATTCAGGTCTACCGAGCGTGATGATGATAAATTACACACATCGATCAGAATAGATAAAACAAAGAAGTATTTTGGGCGTGACTGAGGCTGATAAACAAATGTGCGTAAGCGGGACAAAGGAGGAAACTGATTATCGAAAAAAATGAAACGTCATGGAAAATAATGAAATGAAACAGAGAAAAAAATGAAACTCAAAAAAGTAAGTCAAGTTTACATTCCTAAAAAAGAAAGGTAGTTGCATATTGTGTTCACATTGGACAGGAAATAATCATGAGCAGTTGGAAGCGACTACTCGTTCACCGGACGTCGTGGACGGACAAAGAATTACGTGTACGTTTGACAACGAACACTATCATCGTCAATCGGACGGTAACCATAAAGGATTAGGCTAATTGTCGAAATACCGAGTCTCCGTGTGGCTGGGCCAATTCTCGAAGGTGTCGTGTAACGATCGGAAAGTGGGCCGATTTTCAGGTCGGGCATCCCAACAACTGACCATCACATTGTACAAACTGTCCGGACAAGGGTGGGCGGGTGTATGCGGGTTGGGAAGCCGATAACCCTTTTCAACTTCTACAATAGTCTGACGGGTACTCAGGCCTGCTCGGGCAAAAGATGATAGACAGCAATTCGGAAAGAAATTCTGGCATGTTTAATTACGCATTGACAACACACATTGGAATATTATACAGTAAAGATTTGGTGACCCTACATAAATGAACACAAACTGCACAAGGCAAGTGAGTGAGGAATAAACGGTGTTTCTAACTGGAGGTGCGCTGAAGTGGGTCTGTGGAATGCTGTTCATCATACAAGGTGAAAATTGTGATCGTTCACCATGCAAACCACTCTCTCCGATAGATCAGCAATACATTTAATATTAACAATGATATCACAAATGACAGATCTTTCGCAAGGACAGCATACAGGCACTGTGATAATAAACCAAATTGTTTTATCCAGCAATTAGAGAAGCATATGACTGACTCAGTCAATTTAGTCAAGTCCTCAGTTGTTATGCTACAAAATGTTTGCCGTCATGTGATACCCACTAGTTCATAAATGGGCAGGTTGCCAAAACGAAGACGACAGGAATAGACGGGTTAACTGGGTTTTCAGAACTGCGATCGAGTGATTGGGACCATCAGTGGCGTTAGTAACACTGAGTTGTGTCTCGCGTAACATTAAGTGTAAACAGATTAGTTTCAGAGAAAAATCTTCTGTGTTAACCGTCTGTTTGAAACCAGAACATTCCATGGATGGATTAGTCTTAAGTAGACTTCTCTAATGGCAGCAATATAGAGCCCACATGTGGCTCAATGGTTCGTATGAGGAGAATACAAAACCCATCTTGCCTCATCGAAAGCTGTTTGATTCAAAGTTATTGAAAAGTTCAGGAGACTCGGTAATCATTCATCAACACCAACACATCCATAAGCATCTGACTATTCAATCTGAATATGAAAGAAAAGTAAGGCGGAAAATTTCATTTCACGGGATCCAGTTTCAAATCAATTCACTTTAATGTATTCATTCAGTAATACCCCGGGACGGATTCTAATCTCACTTTCAATACATTCTTTCTCGGAAATTTTATCAAGTGCTGCTACACATGGATACACATATGCCTCAACAATAAGCTACAATCACAAATAGTATGGTGCAGACCACCGTTGATGGTGACTGCAATCAGCACAGTCGCTGATAAACAAGAAAAAAAAGCGAGTTTTGCTTGAAAGATGGTCAAACCATCCCTCCATTATCATTCACCAAATGAAGCGGTCGATTTTACAGGTTCAAGCAATAATTCTACGCTGGGAATTCGATTTCATTAACAAGAAGCTCAATACCAGATTTAATTGTCCAGACAAGCATTGCTTGCCAATGGCACAACACATTTTAGTTAAGTAATTTTCCAAAGTTAATCGTTTTTATCACAACACAGTTGATTCGAACAAAACGTTCTCCACGCGCATTTCAACAACAGCATTGTGAATACAAACGATGTATTCATGAATCCAGTGTTAACCAAGACGATAGGTTTAATGCGAATTCCCAAAGAGTTGCGTGTTCTTCGTGTGTGATAAGAATTCATTAAAAAATCTCATATGAGTAATATTACCCGACTACTAACAAGCATGAGGCTTACAGCACGGACAGTTCACATCAAACTTACTTGGATATGGTGTACCGCCGAACGTGACAATCTCATACATTAACACACCGAAAGACCACACATCGGATTTGATGCTGAACATGTGATGTAGGGCAGCCTCGGGGGCAGTCCATTTGATAGGAAATTTGGTGTCTGTAGGGAAGGATAAATACCAAAATCGACGTGCACAGAAGAAAATCGATATGCGAACATGTATATGTAAGAAACGGAAACAAAAACACTTGGGAGAACGACAAGCATAGATTAAATATGCGATAGCGCCAACCATTAAGCCGTGTAAAATACTACTGTCGTGCACAAAAGAATTGGTTTATGGCAGATGTCAATCCCTGTAGACATAAACTACTGTTTACAAATACTTTACTTTGAGTGTGTTTGTTGACTTAGTCGTTATCAAACTAAACAGTACTCGATCGAGCGGTTAGTCCGGATCTAAACGAGCATGCGTAAAACCAGTGGCGATTAGGTCTCCAGTCAGACAAGTAGTCTGTGAGTAAATCAATTGGTAGAACAGGCAGATCAAAAAGTATCCAAAAGGTAACAAAATATGACCATACAAATTAAGAAACACTCACGAAAACTTGATTTGGTTCAAGCGTGAAGTTCAATCTGATCGTTTTTGGATTAAAAATGTTACTTAGGTCTACAATGAGTAGCAGATAGCATATTCAGCTCAGATGTACCGTGTTCGGAATTGTAATCATCCTCCAGATTTATTACCGAGGTCTATCAATAGCGAAAACCAAGCTGAACCATCACACACGATACACCGGATAACTGGCCACCGGTAATTGATTCTAAAAAGAACTTAGAATATTACACAACATAAGAATTTTCACGATATCAAACGGCCTAGAATTGAGCTAATCGTGGACGTTAGCGTACTCCCTTACCGCTAAGAGCACAAACAATTATAACGTTCCACATTATCTAGCCAAGAATTAATGTGTTGTTAACGATTCGTGTCTCAGAGGTTGTATCCAAAAATCCACCATGAAACAGACATTGTACCGGGGGTACAATAAGCTCTACAACGGCAACCAGCTATATATCGAGCGTAAATCCTAAGTGCTGTAACGGTCCAGACTCTGATTCACTGATATGCAATCAAATTAGACAGATTTATGGGGAACGAGACTGGACTTTGACGCTGTGTGACGGCCTGCGCATCTCGATGACCTATTGGGCTAAACTGGAACATGTGGCCACCACACTGACAGAGTCACTCAGACGAGGCAGGTCAACAGATAGAGGTTTAACAAACCACAACCTCCTGGTCCTCCAGGTTGGGGGTTGGAAGAAGGTTAGCATCTTTTTCCGGCAAAACTTCCAGTTCTGGTACACTGCCACCCACCCGCTGCCTTGCCGTATGGGCTTTTTAGCCAAAGGCTTTGGTTGAGAACCCTAATAATTCTCCTATCTTAGTCTGGGCGTTCTGGTAGTATTTCAGTTCACACACAACTATGAACACTTACAACAGAGTTCCCTTAATCCATTTAGTCAAAACAGAGAGAAGACATATATCGCGAGATGTTAACATTTCGATTTACTCTCATCAGTCGCCAACGTAAAACTAGCAATTTTTATACAAACTGCGTATAGCAACAACAATTGAACGAACCAACCACATAGTTCTGACCTTTCACGTTCTAATAGTTCAATCAATTCAACGGCAATGAGATTGATTGCGTCAGCGCCTTCTGCGCACACAAAACTGGCCGATGTTGTTTGATGAGCATTGCCTCGCTAATCGTTAACAGTTTCGGGTTGCGATTATGTAACAATATCTTGAACGATTTAACAGGGTCAACTAGGTGACCGGTTGCTAAAATGTGTTTGGCGATCGACGAAGCTGGTCACCTTTGAATTGAATTTGTAAAAATATGTTCTTTTTCTGCGCACTGCAGCTTACCACTTTTGGTTCTTTCTTCTTACTGTGGATATCCACAAACTTTTCAGGATAGCCGTTATCCACCAGCGTTTTCCTAATAAACTCTTCTTCTTTCTCCAATCGATCTGCAGTGCAAATCATTCTGGCTCTGTGAAATAACGTTTTCACTAGCCCTCGTTTATAAGCAATTGGTGCGAAGCTGGAGAACTGCAAATATTGTTCACTCCAAGTTGGCTTGCGATAAACAGATCGTTGTAATGTACCATCTTGACGTCTGGTTATAAGAATGTCTAAGAACGGCAAGCAATTATTAACTTCCACCTCATAAGATACAGAGAGGTTTGGGTGGAGGGAGTTCAAATAGTTATAAAATGAAGTAAAAGTACATTCAACAGTAAAAACTAAAATGTCGTCCACGTAACGTTTATAAAGCAGGACCCCCGAAATCCTTTCTTGAAATTGCCTTTCAAGCATTCCCAAAAATACATCCGCCAATATGGGGCCCAGTGGGCTACCCATGGCTACACCATCAATCTGTCTATAGTTAACACCTTCGAACTCAAACGGAATGTTTTCTGTACAAGCAAAAATGAGATCCTTGAGAAGATCTAATGGAATACCTACATTTACATTTTGACTAAAAATAAAATCACATAAAAATTCAACGGTTTCACGCAGCGGTACATTAGTAAATAAAGAGTCTACATACGCAGTTTGTATACAAATTGCTAGTTTTACGTTGGCGACTGATGAGAGTAAATCGAAATGTTAACATCTCGCGATATATGTCTTCTCTCTGTTTTGACTTACAACACTGTTAATTCCATATTACATCGGCAGTCTAGCAGTATGAACCGGGTCGCCTTATCTGCTGCATACAGCAAGGTGGATAGGCGAAAACATGCTACTGCTGACCCCTTCCCCACTGTCCTATCAAATCTAGTTATCAGGCTCCTCTCGACCCTAATTTCTGATGATTACCTAACAAGTCCCACTCACAAGATATAGCTAATCATACTAACACTGTGTTGGTAAGTCCTATCTCTTACCACCCAGCCTCAGACCTCCCCCGTTCCTTGCTTATACCTAGAAGGCGAATTAATATAGGTGCTTCCAACGTTCACATTCTAAAACAGATAGATCAACAGGCCGCTCTCGCACGAACGTTAGACTCGTTAAATGTCGACGTCTGTTGTATTTCAGAGACTAAAATCCAAGTCAATGTATGAAACTAACAACAACCGCACTGTCAACCTGATACTGGTTATACACTTCGGGTGACTCCACGGATGCTGCCACGGGTCAAACTGAAGTGGGTATAATCCCGAGCACGACGGCCGTAGCCGCAATAACAGATTGGATTCCTATTAACAGTAGATAATGCGCCATCCACTTGGCAACTTCGGACGCAACACTTTCAGAAATCTTTTTATTGTGTCTTCCTATGCTCCCGCTAACTGTAGTGACGCCGGCGTTAAGTAAGCCTTTTATTCAGATCTAGCCGCTCTTCTTCGGTCGACAAACGGTTCTGATATAGTCGTTCTAGCCGGAGATATAAACGCTCAGGTCGTACGCCATGGTTAGGCCGAGTCTCGTTTAGGTGGTAGGTTTGGGATAGCATCACATCGCTCGGATAAAAGTGGACAACTGTTACAGTTGTATGCTGAGCATAAACAATTTTTAGTCAGTACTAGCTTCAGACATCGTGCACGTCATTTGTATAGTTGGTGCCCACCTTCTCCGAGTCAGTTCTGGTCTCAAATGGACCACATAGCTGTTAGTTATAGGTGGCGCGGTTCCATTCAGGACGGTCGTTCTTATTGGGTCACATCCTTGGATTCGGAACATGCATTGTTACGTTGTTTCGTTCGTACTTTTGCTGGGCTTAGTAGTTCTCACCCCGAAGATCCTAACAGCTGCTGGACCGAGATCTCACAGTCAACTTGGGGAGTAGTTACTGTGGCATGTGGAACGGGTACATGAATTGAACAGACAGTGGATCTTGGAGGAATCCCTGGAGTTGTTAGAAGGTAGACGGAACATTCTTCCTGACAGTTCATATAACAAGTCTAGGAGAGATATCCGTAGGGAACTGAAACGTCACCTAAGCGCTGATCGTTAGGCTTTGTTAATGGAGTAAATTAAGGGAATGGAGATCACTATTGCTTCAGGGAACACCGGCAAACTCTTTAAGCTCATCCACTCCAATGGTCCAGGGCGACCGTCTGTCAGTGAAACTATCAGCTAGGCAGATGGCACATTTATCTATAAGTCTATAAGTCCAGAAGGTTAGAACGGTGGGCGTAACACTTTGAGTTTCAATTTAACTGGCCCCTTTATTCTACTGTGTTGCCGCCACAAGCGTGTAATGTAGCACCCTGGTCGGTAGATTTGGAACCTCATACTGAGATTGAGGTCTGCAACAGCATTTCGGCTCCCAAACATAATAGGGCTGCTGGCCCAGATGACCTCGTGCCAGTACTTTTGAAAAGTGAGGAGGCAGTAGTGGAGGCTTTGACTCAATTGCTTCAACTAGTGTGAACGACGGAGACCATCCCTCCATGCTGGGATCACTCGATAATATTTCCCACAAGTAAGAAAGGTATCAGAGGCTCTTGTGAAAACCATAGAGGCATTAGTCCGATCAGTCATTACTGGGGTTCTGGCATCCAGTATACTTCGTCGACTCACTGCAGCTCGGGAAACAAACATCAAAGAAAAGGTAGGGTTTCGCCCTGACTGGAGGTGTATAGATCACATTTTTACTGTTCGTCAAATTCTGGAACAGCGTCATGTGTAACGCCGGATAAAAATTGCCATAATCCCCGACTAAAGAGATGTGTTCGATCTAACCTTCTAGCATCATTTGAACGCATGAGTGTGTCGTTCAAGTATGTGCTTTAGTTCCATACTTCAGCTCAGGCTAGGATTTTCTGGGAACTGTTTGAAAATTTCGGCACCAAAATCGACATACATCAAAATTGTCCAATTTCATCATTTTTAATTTTGTGATGAACGATATACTGTCTGTGGCACTCACAAGATGGCGGTGTGGACCTCCTTCCTGGTGGAAGACCTATCTTGATTATGTAACTGACAAAATGTTGTTGTTTGACTGTTTCCAAGCGACACTGATAATGCTAGAAGCTATTTAGCGTTCAGCAGAACGTTTCGGAATGAGCTTTACAGCCTCAAAATGCGAGATTGCTGTGATTACGTAGGTTTATCGTTAGATAATGAGATCACAGAAGTTGTTGGCCAGTTTGTATACCTGGGAAGCTGCATTAGCGGCGGTGACGGTGCAGGGAATGAAACAGAATCTCGTATCGCCGAAGTTGGGGCGGTGTTCATTAACCTGAGGCACATCTGGCGACAGAGAGGTGTTTCTGTGATGCTTAAAGGCCGCATATATAAGGTGACAGTGAGGGTTATGTTACTTCACGGCGGCCAAACTTGGTCGCTCAGGTATTTGACTATCGATTTCTGCATTCAATCGCTATTATCGGGTGGCACCAGCGAGTGAGCAACGAAGGGGTTTGGAAGCGGGCATTTGACACTGATTTTCAAACGAGTTCTTTCGTCCACTCCTTATATTTACATAGACATAGGTGGTCAGGCCATGTATTAAGGATGCCAACTAGTCATCTGCCACACCGAGCATTGTTTGCCGACACTGCGGCCGACTGGTGCAAGGTGGAAAAATGATGACTCAGCGTAGACAAATGAAACCGTTCACTGTAGATCCGGTTCGCCTCCTGGGCTGGGGCCATCGCGACTCACAGAATCGGTGGTTTGAGACATTAGGTGAGATGGCGTCTAACCTAGCTCAGTGTCGTGATTGTTGTCGTTGTTTATCCGGGTTGTCTGTGAAGTGAGTGCATTCAATGACGGGGTGCGGTGAAAGTCGTAAGGAAGCCGTCTTACTGGTGACGCCTTACTTCCACTTACAGCTCGGTTGTTCGTTTGTAGGTACCTTGATGTTGAGGGTTGGAATATAGGAGTGACCATTTTTTTTTAGCAGTTAGGTTCTTTCCCGTCTCCTTCTTTTATTCTCTCTTCCTATACAGGGTTTGCTTTTTTCTTCTTCGTGGTTGTATGGCAGTTAAGCATCAATGTGAATCACTGATGTACTGCTATCTATGACGATGATGATAGGAAACAGAGAAAAAGGTTTGTGCCCACTGGCCTACATGTCATGGAGCTGTTTAGAAGATGAAAAACAGTTCACAGTATAGTAATTGCTTGACAGCACTGTCTTTCATAGCTGAGGTGAGATGGCAACATCAAGTAACCTCGAACAGACAACCTATCAACCAATTAACAGCAAAGATAACACATCTACATTGAAATAACTTAGTCTTAAACATATCAGAACACTATAGTCAACAAGTGGAAACCTGAAACTTACGACCTTGTCACTAGGCACATCACAGACCAATAGGTATGAAGTGTTAACTCTAACAGAAAGCCTTTCATTGGCAGTTGTCAACAGATACGGCAATCTACTGAGTTTGTGTTCGGACAACCTGAGCAACGATGGTGCACAGCAAAAACAAATGCCCTCATTGCGCTACAACAAATCAAGAAATGAAGCCGTTGTTCATACGAGATTTGTTTCTACTCAAGAATTTGGACTTCATATGGACTGAACCCTCATCACTGTCAATGGTACTGCAACACTAGTTGACAGTTATGCACAAACGTCATGGTCACAACAACAAAAAATCACTAAGACAAGCATAAAACAGATGAGAAACGGTAGCTATTTTATAAACACCAGATGCTGAGACTCAAACATTCAACATCAAGGTGTCTATATTTTAAAAAATGAACTGTTGAGTAGTAGGCAAGAGTAAGACGGCCTCATTGTGACTTTTGTTGCTCGTTCCATTGATTGTCCGGCTCAATCACTCAGCAACATTCACATCATCAAGCCCAATTAACTACCACTTCCCCTAGGGTCCCTAGCAAGAGGCTGTATAGATCATGGTCCACAAGATGAACACGACCTGAATAGCATCGGACTATTCTGATTTGAACAGGAGCAAGATACTCAGGTTATTTTCAGAAATTTAGTACTTGGAAATGTTGTCAAGAAGTAGCATCAAAATTTCTTGGCAAAGTGTAAGCGCTTAGAAAACAGTAGAAACTATCGCCTTTAGTTATTGGGATCAACTTTGGTTTGCTGATTTTCCGGAAGGGAAGATTGCAAGATCTCATAGTGGACCAGACAAGTGGGATTTTGCACATATGCAAATTAGTCATCTCGTATCACAGCGGACTACTATCACACTAGAAGAAAGCAGCAGTCTCAAGTGCATGCTACGACAGTATTTCCCAATAAATCCTGGAGAACGATCAACACTCCTATTGGCAGGCCAACCAGTGAAAGCGTGATTGAAAGTTACAATATGTCTCCGGATTGGAGACTGACCCTGATTCGATTATGATCTTAACTGTTTCTACCATAACATAGTTCATCCCACGTAACAACTGCAGGACTGCTAAGACCCGCGATGTAGTGTAGTAGTGTACTCTGCGTGGTCCGATGTACGTTCTGATTTTGTCACCAGACTTTTGCACGTTCTCAGATTGGACACATAACATACTGTAAATCAGTGTATAGACGTAGGAGCAACAGAAACTAGTAATGTAGGCTTGTAAACGAGTCGTAAACACGTGCAAAACTATATAAAAAGCACATGGTCGGTCACTTGGCCATTATCGCGATTTTGTACGGCGCTGACAGCCAGTTAAAGAAAATACGTGGGCGTGCAACCATCACCCAAATGGCTCCAATCGAAAACAAGTCATAATCACTGCGGAAAAATGCTAGCCTGTCAATCTGTCAAGTATCCAGGACAGTTTTCTTGCCGCAAAAAGCTGTAATCACGTTTACGCGGGAACATGCCTTTGAGTGAAGAAAGAAGGCTGAGTTACGCGTCAATTTAGATCGGGAAATGAAGTGTGGGGGAAAAAAGCGGTAGATTTCCTGCAAAATCGCGCGGCTGTTGAATTCGCCATGTACGTTGCTGTGCCGACAGACAGGATATTAAGAAGCAAACTAAACAACCAATTGCCAGTCTTCTGTGGTAAACAGAAGTGTTTTATGGGCCACAGATGCAGATGTTTTGAGATCTCCTATTAAAAAAAGCGACCACAGGTTGATGGGGTCTTTTCAACCGTTTTGGGAATTGATGGGATATCTTGTAATCAGTGCTTATCGACATTTATTCCAACTAGCTTACTAAATTCAAGGAGATACACTGTAGGATATCCGCACCAAATTTAGTACGAGTGAAGTTAGACAGTTTGGGCGTCGTGTTTAACATGTTATTAACAAATTGGTTGGGAATACCACAACGTTAATGTTAATGTGATTTGGATTACAATACTCCTGAGGAAGGCCACCTGAAGTAGTTGAAACGTAGAGTATTACAACGTTGTGTTATTCTCAATCCATTTATCGAGATACACTGTATTTTGACGAGTTAACTGACAGATTTAACAAACATGTTCACAAACATATAGTTTGTTTTCCGAGGAAGGAGAAGTGAATGGCTCAGCCTACAGAGATAAGCATCTAAGAGCAGCAGGAAAGTGTTAACTGTTGGCTAGTATACGAAGTACACCCAAGGCAGTTAGTGTCAAAATCTTGCACTTTCTGTGTCGTTATTGTTGAGAAGCCAAGAATACAAAGGGGAGTTGGTGCTTTCGAGCCACAAACATAGGCAACGGACATGTTTCCATTCCAAACAGTCGTGTTTAAGTCACGTATTCCGTATGTCATCTAATCGTTTACCGTACCGGGCATTATATGCTGAGGCCACCAACAGTTGGATCAGACCACGTGGTGGTCAGGCAACAACGTGGTCACAAAATATGAAAACCTTGACTGCTCCATTGAG
>JTDE01020784.1:12778-34057 GCA_014338405.1 Paragonimus skrjabini miyazakii | reverse complement strand
ATCCATACCATTTCTAGTTCTTCCGCTTAGTCTTGTTTTAATAATTTTCAACCGTCTTAGTAACGTTTTCTTCTAGGATATTCCGCGTCACTGTTGAGGTGAACGGCAGCCCGAGCCACAGTACCTTTTGGTCAGGCTCATGGCTGTTATGATGATGATGAAACAGTCGTGTAAGCATCCAACAACGTAGAAGCAACCATATCAAAAGTTGAGCTAGAACATGTGAATCCCTATGTCAGTCACCAAAAACTCTCTCTAAGCATGTACGTTGAGATCGAGCGTATGCGGTTCCGACAAATGGTTTTGACTAGCGGCTCACAAAGACTATCAGTCTCGAAACGTACAGATAGCAACAGATTGGAATAACTACAGTCGAAACGAGCCACGAACCAAAAACAATAACTAGAACATAAGAGCCGAACAACATCATACAAGTGGCGCCACATCAAACTATGCAATCGAGTAGACAATAGCATAGCGAACTAGGCTGAGACCTACACCAGAGCTGACCATGTACATGGAACAGCAAACGAGTAGATGGAACAAACAAATAAAATTCATTGCAACAACTGACTTAACCGGTGGTTTGCCAACGGAGTAAAACATAGGATGCGCTCAAGCGAAACATGCCGTCAAGTCGGATCAAGTCAGTCAATATGTCAAACAAGCAATCAACTGCTCAATAAGAATATAAGATGAATTTTTGGTTAGGTACATTTTGAAACCCGAGATAATGGCTATGAATACTGAAATACAAAAATACGAGGGGATTAACTAAAACAGCACATTGTGGCGAAATAACTACTAGGCGGGTTAGTGCATCTCATGGAATACAACGACGATTCGTTAGAAGCTTTAACCTAGTGAACACACAGTGGGGTCCACGCAAAGCAATTCAGATAAACACAACGAATGAACAATGCAATGACATGAAGAACACAATTAGAAAAACAAATTCATACTAGTTATTGCATAAAAGGTTTCATTCCTTCGAATTTTTCATTGTCAGTCACGAGGGATTGAAAAGGAGGAAAGAAGTTTTGACTTCTTTGAGTAGGTTATTTAGGTACGCATTGAAGAGGTGAAAAAGACTGCACATAGCTGATCATAACAGTATTGAAAATACCGTTTACGTTAAAGTTGTTACCACATGAACGATGAGTCACCAGATCAACGGCATACTTACGTAGTGCACTGAGACTACCAATACAATCGAAACCTAGTAACAACGCCATATCTCGATTCTAGTTGAATGGTGCACAGGTGGGGGTGATATCACCGGTGGATTATTCATTAGATCAAGCAAAATCTAATATACGCCTTAGTTCCATGTAGTAGCCTCAACTGTACAAACACCAAAAATGTAAACTAGACAAGGCAATTGTGTGATAGTTTATCATATGAAGATTGAATGTAAAATGATTTTAATACTGTTTGATTCAGTGTAACTTTCATGGCAAACTGTCTTTCTATTTCCATTTGTAAGGGTCGCATTGAATTGGTAACCAGCATTAATACATATATATTTGCCACTGAGGGTAAGAAATCGGTTCTGAAAAATCAGGCGACTAGTTGAGATGGTTTGCTAACAAATGACGGCGTCTCAGTGGAGAGAACAATCTGTACACAGTAGTGAACACTTATTAGGTTCGCTCATGGTTTGACGAATTAATCTATGCATATTGCTGTAACACGTGCGATTAGCTAGTAGTTTCAGTCAAGCTGTACACACGTGACATTAAATGATGTGCACCTAAAGCACCTTCCTCACCAACAATGAGTATTTATTTGAGTCACAGCAGCTACCCGGTCAATGTCATTTTAACCATAGCCCTGTTGGAAACTGCGGCTCATTTTCTTGTGACACTGGATCAGGGACAAGAATATTTACAGGTCTAGCATATTAATGTCACTGTCAAACAACGTTTTAGAAAGCAGATTTCACGATAACCGTTTATAAACATTTTCAGCCAGTACCACCATTTTTATGTTCAATACTGAGGGTTTCCTTTCCATTAATCAGATCGTAACTGTGCTTTCTACCGACATCGCACTTGGTTGAAAAAAATGCTAACCTCCCACGTTCCGTGCAGCCAAGTATGCTGGACGATGACTGAATGAGCGTCTTTGAGCTACAGCCTACCTCAACAAATGACTCGAATCATTAATTGCCATTCAGTAACAATTTTTGACGTCTTATCTGAGCCGACAGTCAGTCTCAGTCATGCGTTAAGGTCACAGGCTTTGCATACTATTGTACACGTGAGGTTGACTGACGAGATCATTACATGCTGCGCGTGGACGCACAGCTAGGACAACCAATCCTCCAATCAGTGTTTGAGAGCAACCAAAATTCGGTGAGTGCCTGGCATAAGATCGGCCCTGTTGGGCGTATAAGTTTCGTGGTTAGTGGGTAGGTTGCTACAACAAAGACCTAATTCAAAAATCTTTCAATAGACAAAATAAGAGAATCCAAAGTTGGTGATAACAAGTCGCTGACGGTGTTACCGAGGTGCGACTGCAGGCATGGTAACAACATACTAGGTAACTTGGTGGCCGATGTCTTCTATCGATTATACTGAAGTGTACACTAAACATAAAATAATCCTCCAGGCTTTGGCCAAAAAGCTAGCAATCAACATAGAATAGTTCCACCTTCATAGTAGTAAAGAGATCTTAAAAACATACTGAATGAGGTTCAAACGTATGTCGAATACTTCCACCTTTGATCGATAATTACCATCCCCAGAACCAATACATTTATGTTAAAAAAAAGTCAACTTGCGATTCGAATGATTGAAACAAACGGGAAAAGGACACATTCGGCAAGTGACTTACTGCGATCAGCCTGAGTATCGTCGTTGATAATTTTGGCCAGACCGAAATCCGAAACTTTGACAGAATAGTGTGCGTCCACCAAAATGTTTGCAGCCCGCAGATCCCGATGGACGGAGTTCTTTTCCTCCAAGTATGACATGCCGCTGGAAATCTAAATTTACAACAATATACAATACGTAATTAGTTGGTTTTGTGTGCTAAGGTGGGTTATATCGCCTCCCGCAGAACGATGGCAAAAGAGAAAGAGAACAATGAGATGTTGTACGGGAAGGTGGGCGACAGAGCACGAAGATCGAAGACTTCGTCTAAGTAGCTTCAGCTTGATGCTGATAAGCTGGGATCATTTTACCATGTACACTTCCGACAGGTAAGTAGTATTATATATTTTAAAAATATCAAATGTGTTTAGTTACCACAATTCTTAGCTGATGATTTATGCAAATAAGGTTGACTGAAGAAGCGTTTAGGAAACGAAGAGAGCAATAAACCGAAGTGTGAGAACCACGATACTAAACGAAGATCTATGCAATTAAATCCCCGTTTGCATCGTTAACCCTGAGCTCTGCAAGGAAAATTATGCACTGGTCTCCTGAACCAACAACAGTAGCATGAAATATATTATTCTGGTAACTGGTGATGAGGCAATAGGTTACTAGCTTATACGTCACGAAACTTTCGCTGGCGAGGTAAACAGGGTCATATAAATGTTGAATACTGTTAGACTGACTAAACTTTGACGGATGTTTCCACAGCAAACGGATTCGAATCAGCAACGGTACGTTTGATAGAGGGAGTCAATATCAACCAACTATGGTCAGTCCTAGCGCTGACTAGAAAATATGGAACAAAAATGATGCTAAATGAGCGCCATTTTAAAAAAATATATATATTCAGTTGCCAAACCAAATACACAAGCGAACATTGCGCCTTCGTAAATCAGATCGTCATGAAAAAGAAACCCACATTACATACTGATTGCCTAATAATCGTTCCCATAATAACTAAGACTGTGTAAAAATGAATACCGCAATCACATTCATACCACCAGAACCTACCTGGGCCATCATATCAATGAGATCATTCAACTTCAAATGTTGACTTTCCTCGCTACGTAGGAAGTCGACCAATGCGCCCTTTTCCATCAGTTCGGTTATAATATAAACCGGCTGATCGTCGGGCTGAGTACACACACCAAGCAGTTGTACAATGCGTGGATGATGCAACTGATGCATGAGGCGGGCTTCTTCGATGAAGCGCGTTCGATCCGTGTGATCCAGTCGCATTTTGACTGCAACATCGACTGAATTGTTCCACTTAGCTAACCATACTTCACCAAAACTGCCGTGACCAAGCCGACTAATGGTTCGGATGGAGTCCCGATTAACTTCAAATTCACGAAATTGCACAGGGGGACGATAATCTCTGGGACACGGCTCAGTTAGCCGACAACACAGACCCTCGGCTGTTTCTGAATGACAGATGTGGAGGTGAAAAAATCGGGTTAATAAAGACAGTGCGACAAAGGGCAGGCGAACGATGTGTGTGTGTGTGTGTGGAGACATTGATGCTTACATCGTTTTTATAGAGTTAGAAAGGTTGAAACACGTGATTGAGAATAATCAGCGAACGTGAATGTCTCAGGTTTACTGACAGATAAACTAAGATAACCCATAAAACAGACGGGAGCCAATAAATAAATGATAGGTCAACACACGGAGAAGAAACCTCATAGGAAAACCTGATCAAATCGAGGTATATATATATATATATATCGTTGCGCACAAAGATTCCAACACGCGTGCCACTGATTTTTATCCCTTGCCAGATAAGACAGCGTCCGCAACCAGAGGTGTTCATTGTCTTTTGGACTCCAGCCAGGAGTCGGAGACAGGCATTCTGTGAAAATCCTCCGTAAGAACCAGCCAGGTTTCACAACCGTACAATGAGACTGCTCGTACGACAGCATAATGAGCTCGGTCTTTCAGTGAAAGAGTGTGATCATGCCGACGTCAAAAACAGTATAGATTGGCAGGCGCCTGCTGAGCTTTAGCTATACGATTTTTGATCTCATCAGATATTTCACCGGCGTTGATGCGGCCTTCAAGGTATACAAACCTCTCGATTACCTTTAACCATCACCACCACAACCAAAAATGAGATCAGGCGCAGAGTTCTGCCAGTCTTACGACAACACCCTACGGTTATAAAGTGAACAGGTCATACCAGATTGATGAACTGAAGTGTCATCTGTCCAAGATGCTCTAAGATCCCGTAAACCTTCATGGACAAAAGCAATGTAAACTGTATTACTCTAGGTCTCTGGGAGCATTTCAACATAAGCACAATTGGTCTGTCGGGCTACACTTTAGGATCATGTCTACTGTTGAATAGAAAAGAGGAGGCTGGTAAACCATGTCGCACCTCCTGTGAGACGTTGAAGATGAGCCTTAACCCGGCCAGAGGTCTGACGGCAACTTGGTTTCAGGATGTTTGAACACACACTTCCTCGAAATACCATCGCAGAGTGCAGCTCTGTCAACATCTGATGTCAGAAAAGAATTGTTTGTCGTCTGTAGAGGGGGCAGAATGTAAAGATGGAACTAATGCAACCAGAAGAAAAGCCACCTTGCTTCTCGCGGGTATATTGTCCACGCAATACGCCTGATATACGAGGTACAATAACTGTAAGCAGCTTCGACACAAAAGGAATCAAACCAATCTTCCGACGGTCTGTACTCGAAATGCATGAGTTCTTTTTGAAAGTAAGGATAATATCAATAAAATTCCGGTCAGTTGGGATGACTTCACTGACCCAGAGTTTTCGAGGCAAAGCCAACATCTCGCTGATTGGAGTTGGCTCCATCTATGATAAGAGCAGACGAGATATAATCTGGGCCAGGTGCCTTGTGACGTTACGAGAACTTCATTTCAAATGAGTGTTCTCCTTCAGAGGGCGGGGAAGTGGAAACAAACCAACAAGCAGAGGTGCCGGAGGACGTAGTTTAACGGCCCGGGTGGTCAGTTGAACTGCTGCTGGAAGTGTTCGGCCTAGCGTCCTAAGTGTCAATACAGGTTACAATTCGACTTACCATTGGCTTCGCAGACTGTCTCGCTCACATCCGGATTCGTGCTATCTGCCGTTCGGAGCTTCCGGGAGTTCATGATAGAAGCTGTTATCCTAAGTTCTACAGATCGGACGAATTAAGTTGAGTTTCCAGATGATAAATTACAACATGTATAAGCGGCAAAGTGGCTTATAAATGTGTGGGGTGTGAGTTATTACGCTGCCCAAACTCACACACAAGAAGTTAGGGTGATCGGGCTGACTAGTTACTGTATAGTTAGTAGTCAAATATCGTTACCGTTGAGCTACCACAAGCTCGGTTCAGCCGAAACAACAACTGCATGCATGGTCTGCGTTGGCATATAACAATTAGTCAGTCTGGATAAGTGTATGCGTTATTTGGCTTGCAATAGTTAGGTAGACAGTGGCGATATCGGTTATCAAAGACAACCGCGTAGATTCGAACCATAGCGATCATGAACGGTGTTGGTTAAGTCGACGTAGCGTGGCAGTACTCTATCAAAATGTGCCTGTTTCACATGGCAAAAAGCCTTCTCCTAATGTGCGTAGAGAGGTAGCAGACGACATCTTAGAAAACTTCCGGCACGCAAGTAAAGGTTGGACTAGCTAACAAATCAGGAAGAATGCAGCCCAGAGGGGAAAACAACTTGAAAGGGGTGAGAAGTTATAGGACATCCAGTGCAATTTCAGTTTCAAAACTGTATAGCACGTACAAACAACACAACTGCAGTTGTGAGCATACGACACCGAAGATTCCAACTTTTCAGTTCGTTAGGATGAGCACAGTACACTACGTGACTAACAGTGATAATAGGACTGTGCTAACTCGGCAGCTCAGATGTGGAGGGAATGATCTACATCTTCTCATTTCAGTACCTACGGAGCCGGTAGTATAACAGGTCACAACAGCTTTGAGCTGTACCACTGGGTAGTATGGCTCTGGCTACCGTTGGTCTTGACAATGATTCACGAAACTGCACAGTAACAAATCAGTGAACGTATGCAAAATAAGAAGAGAGAGGTAACAAACACAAACAACTGAATTCCATGAAAAATTCGACAAGTTTGCGGACACAGGTTTGCCATTGACTGTGACACACTGTCGTGCCAGTGTTTCTAACCAGCAGTGTGGATGTTCGCGAGCTCCCCAAAGAACAACAGTATTCTAAACTGGAGCTGATGTAGTGGGAACTAGCACAAATCATTCACAATATGGACCGTATCCATAAGATCAATGAGCGAAAAGAGTAAACCATTATGAAAATCGGCCCACATTAGTAGAAGTAATGAAAGTTTTCGTTTACGTATGTGGTAGAAAATGAGCTGGTGGAAACAGTCTTCGAACAAACGTTCATAGGTAGTCAGCAAATCTTAATAAAACAGAAAATACTGGTCAAAAAATAACATGTGCGCCGAGTATCACAAAACCGGAATTCGATACATTAGTGGAGCTCGAAATGTGAAACACATGACCTGAACGGGCGAAAGTTGCGGCAAGTGTACAAACGGAAGATCGACACATCCACTTATCAATCGTGATTCAATGTAAACATATCTGAAAACCTAGTCAACGCGAATTATTTGCAAATTTACATTAAAGAGTTGACAATAAGTTAGGTTTCCAACATTTACACCGGCAAATGTTCGCCTCCAAGGCATACGAAGTCATATGCGAGATGGAAAGCAACAAATTATCCACACAGATGGAAACGGTTACTACAGATGATATCGAACACACGATCACGCAGCTGGTGATTAGGTGTGGTTCTTACGGAAATTTCATGCGTTTGGAATCCGAGTCAAATAAGGACAACCAAATAGGTTCACAGGTTGTTACAGGAAGGAGAAAGACCTTTGCATGTGCGTTCCTATCCCTATGTCGATCAGGAAAACTTGTCAGACAGTCTACATATGTGAAGTAAATGGAAGTGAACAAAAGAGATTTGAACAGAGATGCTAGCGTTATATCACATCAACAACGAACATTGGAACACAGTAAAATAATGTTTTGTTGAATTTGTACATTCAGTAACCTGTGGAAGTGGGCTACAAGGGTGACTAGGAAGATAACATTGAAAGATTGTTTCTCACGTACCTGCTGATCAAGCAGAAGTCTAAAACTCTCAATTGATTCAACTGTAGCTACTCTAGTTGATAGTCTGTGAACACTTACGACAGGTGTAAAATCTCTTCGTAAGATAAGGACAAGCTTGTATGATTGCTTACAGGTATGGGCGAATTATGAAGCTGAGCGTAGTGCGAGAATTTATGGTGAATGTTCCACAAATTCTTCCCAACATGCACAATGCTATATGGTCCGCATACCACTTATCGTTCGATCAAACATTTTCAGTCCTGGGCCGTGTTCATGGTTACTAAGGCTTGGGCTGCAGCTAGTCCCGACAATGGCCCAGGAAGTCCTAGAGTGATAAATAAGTGAAAATGAAAACGAAAATGTAGAGAAGGAAAAATAACAGAAATTAAAAAACGAAAACAATTGAGCTGTATGAACAATAGGGCTAACAAGTTAGCGGATACAGGCTCCTCACTGACTGAGAAATACTGTTACATCAGAGGGTGTTTTCAACCAGCGGTATGGATGGTCATGAACTTCCCAACCGGGTAGACAGCACCTACCAACCTTGCCCAGCGGGACGGTCAGGACTACCATAATCCATGAAAACGCCATTGCCTGGCTGCCATGCGACCTCTTCTAGCCATCAGCAGCCACAGTGAACAATGCACGTTGCCGCAGGCATTTCATCAGCATGCTAAGTACACGACCCCACCGGCGAAGACTGCAATTTTGACATCTCGATTGTCGGTCGCAAACACGCACAGTTCCGGAATACGCGACGTCGGACTGTCGCGTTGCTCCTAACGTCAGTCTGTTTGATACAGGTCAACTGGCGGAGACAACGATGATCAAGTATCGCACACACTGTACCGTGTACATTGTGCCCGAATAGACCAGGTCCCTGATCCTTAGAGCAAAATTGAGCGCACAAACACATTGCAAGCTCTGCCTTTAATCCACAAGTGGACGTCTGTGCTACATCACAAGTGACGGGGTTTGGCGAACGAACTACGTGCTTTTGCTATCCTCAGGGACGCCAATGAGATGACACTACTCAGGAAGGTGAAGCGATCGACAATCTCCAATGGCCTATCAGCAATAACAAATACAGGGTCGGTGCCCACTCAATCTTGTAGTAACACTGTGTTTTGAAGGTGTAAAGCGCATACTGTGCAGAGCAGCCACAGCACTTGGCCGATTCAGCGTGGTCTATATGTCCTCCATAGAAGAACTACGTAAAGCAGCGGCCACTACCAGATTTTACATGTCTCGCTTGCATAGTGATATGAGCAGTTTGGTATCTCCAAAGTGACATTCGGCTCAGTTTTGATGGCGAATATGAACGACTTTGTACTTGTTGATTTTGAACGGCAGGCTGTTTTCCACGGGCCACTGATTCGAATCTTTCTGTAGGGTTTTCACATAGTAAAGAAAATTCAGAACTCGCAAGAATTTTGCAAACGACGTACAGCATCGCCACTAGTTCAAAAAAACAGAAGTCCTAAGAAATATCCTTGTGTAACGCCGGTGTTGACAGAGACAGTCCGACAAGTGTTTACTCGCTAAATGCAGTCGGACGACAGTAAGACACACGATGGTGTATAACTGACAAAATACTTAGTGGGAACGGATACGTGTTCCGACAATTCGCAAAAACAAAAAAATATATTGATTATGTAAGTGGATTGATTTGTGTAGAACAGGAGCAACACGTCTCTTGCAACGGGCAGGTGGCAAAAGGAATTTCCATACGCCTTAAGACAAAAATTGTGAGACAAGTAAGAGAATTTTCGGATGTAATAAAATAACAAGATGATCAGTATACCAATCAAACATCCCAGGGATGGAAACAACACAAGGGTGTGATGCCTTTCGAAACTGAAAAGACAGCCTGGGAAATGTGGATACCTGTGAAGAGAATCTACTCGATTCACCACTTATCCAAATCCCGATATAACAGATCTAACAAGGGACCAACCTAAACGTCGCGTTAAGAAGCCACATCAGGATGAGACGAACAGCCTCAATATTACATTTTCCGTTATTCGCCAAGTTCTTTGTCTTGTATTGCACCAATCGACCTACAGTTTGTGGCTTAGCACGTGCCATTGATACCAACCAATGACAGACTCTGATTTCTTTAATACTGATATACATCTATAAATGCAGGTTCTTGTCTCACAAATAACAACTGCTTACTGCAACCAATCCGAGGTTTTCTCTCTATTGCTCACGCGGGCGGTTTTAAATCAAGTACAATTTCAAGGGTCACTCGAGGTTCCCAGTTCTGAGGATTACAACAGTATCGTCAGATTCAGAAGACCATAATATGCTTGTTTCATAGCATTAAGGTGTCAAATAACTCAAATGTGAGCCAAAACGTTCGACGGTGAGTAGCAAGGAGTGTGGAGATGTCAAATACGTTCATTTTAACAGCAATGGTCCGTTTACGACGGGTATTCCCAGAGTACAGAAAGAACGGTTTTCTAGACAATGGTACTGCAATACCGTTTCACACGATTTATAAACGCACGGTCAGTGACTAATTGGTGTCTATTAGCCACCTCAGTTGAGAATGCAACCACACAACACTGCAGGCCAATAACCTTTGGAAGCATGTCAATATTCTTTTCAAACGATCACATCTTCAGTTTGATGTGTATGTGCAATCTCCTCTCCATCCTGGAATGTTGCATTCCATTAATTTCAACATACACACAATTGCGTTCACGTGCTGTTGTGGTAGCCGGCATACACCCCACCGATTCTAACCAACTGAACAAATTCCAGTTTCGTCTTCAGCTCCATGTGAATGAACCGACAGGAAGTAAGGCAGCCAGTCATGGTTAGTTCACCAACCGTGCATACTAAGAGAGGTACGGTTACGTCAGGAGCACCAGCTCACTCTCCCACGTTCATCTGCGATCTGATAGTAGGGGAAAGGATCAGCCCACTTTTGCAGTCTAACCTAAAATAGGATCGGGGTTATGAATTCATGGAAATATAAGTGGCGAGTAAGTCTTCTGAGGTTGCGAATGCACGGGTGGATTGTATTGTGCGCCAACAACAGATGATGGCACATCCAAGTAAAGGATGGAAGCCCTGGTAAGTATTTCATGTGGCCATACAGACCTTGCAGCAACCACGCCAATGATAATCGAAAACTACACGATCAGTCTGCGGCCAGGATTGAACGGGTGATGAGTGTTGCCAAGTGGCACGTTAATGTCTGGAGTACCAGGAGCTTGTATTCACTAAAAACAATGCGGCACCAATGGAAGGGTGTAACAGACGACAATCAATATTTAGTCGATGAATTAGCATCACCTTATACACAAAAATAACAGTCTTACATTGACACATGACCAGTAACACATAACCACAGGCTCTAGTTAAGGAGCAAAAGAAGGGTGAAGGATGGAAACTTAATACAAAACACATGTCTGAAATTAAACCTATATCGTGAAGGTGTCTACATCATACGAACAAACAAGTAAGCTGTAAGTGAAAGCATGAAGTCAATAGAAACAGCATCCTTACGGCTTTCTCTGTCCAAGGTCATCAACTGCTTCGAATCCATAGACAACTCAGCCGAACAACAACATTCAAACCAAAGTCTGATTAGTCACTATGTCACGTAAGGTCACCAGCCACCTATTCTGAGTCGAAGAAAGACTAACCAGGAAGACAAAGTCGACCTGCAACAGTTAACCATTTAGTAACTGAATTCACATCTTTACCCTAAATCATGATCTGTCTGCCTCGCACCCTACACTAGTCGACTGCTGGATCTAAAAAGGTGTTCGATGTGCAGATATTAGATGGCATACTCAAAATGCAGTCTAATCAACCAGGTGTGTCCACATATAAAGGTCGAACAAATGAACTCTTCCGATTGAGGAAGAAGAGGGTTAGAAGTACTCTCAAACAAGAGAGCATTCTGAACGCTCAACGGCTGACTGTGACTACCGATGCGTTCTTCAATACGACCGAAGAACTTTTAGTGCCATTTAAACGCCTGATGTAATTTCGAATACGTCCACTTCGTGCACCACTGGTCGGAATTAGACAGCCCAACATTGTGCCGTCGGGCGGGGCAAGCTTATCACCAAGTGGGTCAGTCCTCCAAGAAAACCTTATTCACTGTTGCATCGCAGGTCAGACTTCTGAATCAGAGACTCCGAATGGGGTCCCTAAATTCAACCCGATTCCGTGACATAAATGAAAGTATCAGAAGTTATCGGTATCCTGACAGACCAGTCCACTCATCTGCACTTTCTCTTCCTCCTCTGCTCCTAATTTTCCTCTCTTCAACCCAAGGCTTTCGGTAAATAGTTGCACTCTTAACGCTCACAAGCTTCGACAAACAGATCAGCAAGCTGTTCTGGCGAGCCTCCTCTCGAGTCTGGAACTGGATGTGTGTTGTGTCACCGAACGAGCCTTCGCGACCTTAGAATTGTCCCTTACTTAAATTTGCTCTTAGACAACGATACAGGTCAGCGGTTTTTTCTCAAGATTTCTGGTGACGATGAAACCAAATTTTGCAGCTGAGCTGGAGCGTGGATTGCACTGCGCTTCAAGGTATTTTCTCGACTGGAGCCCAGTGAGTGACTGTCTATGCGCCAGTTCTTCAGTCAAAGTCGGCCGACATGGACCAGCAAGACGTTGTTCGTTCGCGATATCTACATATGCTCCTACAGACAGTTCGAAAGCTGTCAACAACGTCTTCTATGATGCTTTCTCTTTCGATACAAATTAGGCAGTCAAACATCGCTGAGCTTGTTGGTGATATGAGCACAAAACTCGATCGTCTTACTGCAGGGAGAAGCGGCTGGGTGGTGTTTGATGCCCGATGCACTGACAATGGCGATCGCTTACCATAATTATGCACGTCTCACGCCCTACATATCGAGTAACGCATTTCAGCACAAACGACGATAATGCGTCAAGTGGAGACTACCCTGTGCAAATTAGCCATGGATGCGAATCGGTTATACTGCCGTCAGCTATCCGTAACGTCAACCCACTAATGAGTGTTGTTTATTTTGAAGTAACCATGTTTATTCAGATTATGTCGCTGTTTGTGCCCGTTTTGTAATATCGATTAGTCAGAGATCATCTGCCAACAAACATAGAGTAGTAAGCCGGAAATTGAACGACAGGGGGATAAGAAACGCCTGTTGAGCAGCACTGATAGTGCTGGCTCACAACAGTAGAGTGAATCAAGCGAGCATTGGACAAAAATCTCAACAACCATGCGAACCTTTTGTGAAAAAGTCTACTTCGAAGGAGTACCGTAGATATGATAGAAGTGGATTTCCACGGACTCAACAGGACTTATGAACAAACGTCAACCGGTTCCCATGACTACAAACACGACGGACTCATCATCATCATCATAACAGCCATAAGCCTGATCACATGGTATTGTGGCTCGGGCCGCCGCTCGCCTCAACAGTGCCGTGGGATATCCTAGAAGAAAACGTTACTACAAAGGTTGAACATTATTAAAACAAGACTAAGCGGAAGAACTAGAAATGGTATGAATACAGGTACGCCATTGACTGCGACACATTGTCATCTCGGATAGCGTCTCTAACCAGCGGTTTGAGTGATCACGAGGACCCCAGCCAGGCAGGCGACACCTACCCACTTTACTCACTGCAGCGGTCAGGGTCTTCATATTTCGTGACCACGTTGTTGTTTGACCACCACGCGGTTTTACCCAACTGTTGGTGGCCTCACTATATAACGCCCGGTACGGTAAACGATTAGATGACATACGGTGTACGTGATCCAATCAACGCAAGCTGTGTACCGTGATTAGTTGACCAATCGACACGCATGAGACTGCTCCAGAATTTGGTGATGGGTGAAAATTTGATCAATACACCCCCGCCCAAAGCAAAACGCTGTCTGTTCTTCCGTAATATCGGCCTCTAGAGCTGCAGTGAATAGACAAAGTGTAATGTGTGCCACAACCCTAGTTATGATTGAAGTCGATCTATTTCCTTTACAGTTTTCGCAGGAGCTGCTGAATCCCATCATGGGCATGGGAACTAGTATCACCCATCCCCGTCAGTAACATCAATTTCATTTTCGAACAGTGCCCGTTGGTCCTGCCGATGGCTCACGAAGAAGCGGAATAATAAATAAATACAAATGTGCAGAGGAGAAAAACGAGGAGGAACAATACAAAAAACAACGGATCTTTAAGAAGGAGACATGAAAACTAGCAACTTTGCGGATGCCATCGTTGGCCGCGACACGGTACTAAGTCACAGAATGTTTCCAACCAGCGGTGTGGATGATCATGAACCCCACAACGGCATCTGCCAACCTTGCCCAGCGGGACGGTCAGGGCTACCATAATCCATGAGCACGCCATTGCCTGGCCGTCTTGCGGTTTCTTCTAGCCATCAGCAGCCACACTGAACAATGTACGATGCGTCAGATGCTTCGTCGGCATACAGTTTAAACGCTTGGGAACCAGTACTGAGTGACCCCAACAAAGGAGTATGGTTTTACTCATACACACTAGTTGAACCAACTAAATCAAAGCCCCTACTAATCCTTTCCCACCTTCTTCAAAAACAACTGACACAAAGTCAACAGGACCGGCAGCCCTATTGCGTTTAAGAGCCTCAATGCAGTAGTGCACCTCACTTTTGATGGGTGCTCTAAATTTATCGACCAACATGTTTATGACGATAAAACGGTAAAATCACGAGATCAGTCAAATTGCTCCTCGGTCCAGCGGTCTGGCTTTTGGGACCTATGACTGGACGTTAGTGGTTTCATTGGTAGACAAACGTCTTGGACCATTAATACGAACAGGCTAGAATTAGTAGTTTTTGTTTCATTAACATTCTCAGTTACTTGTTATCATAGTCTACAATCAGGCTACACTGAAGCATCTTACGGATACCGGCTTGTAATTTATTACATGAATCGCCATGGGGACACCTCCCCTGACACCTAACACCTCTAGGGACTTCTCTGAGATCCGTCGTTCGTTTATCTTACGAACCTTCGTGACGCATGCTACAGCACCTGTTCCACAAAAAGCCTATGCATTGGATCCGGCAGCCGTTGGGATCTTCTAGGCTTACATTCTAGGCCAGTTTAGTATTTATGCTTTACTGCCAGTCTGGAAAGTCTTCTGACAACCAACCGTTGCGGTTGGTGGTGCTACGTATTCGGACGATGACTAGGCTTAGAAGTAGGCCTGTAAAAGGCATTTCATTCGTACGTCGGAAGACTTCGCAATAGTTTGTTGTTTTCCATTCACTCGCGAGGGAGAATTTATTCGCAGGGCAGTGTAGAACACCTCTGGGGTCAAAATTCCCTTCGATTGACCATGCCGCGCTCCTTCCCTTGACCCTGTGTAACTAATCGCTTGTTGTTATCCTTACAACCCGCATCCAAAAGTACAAGTTCCCCGGCCCACTCTCTCAACCAACGATTTTCACTCACCTATCCACAAAACCATTGCTGCCTGTCAAATCGCTTCTTTCCTCACCCTGTGAATACGGCTTTCCCACGGTCACCGTGACATTGTCAGCAACTAATCGGTCAGCCCTAAGGCCCGGGGATGCAGTCATACATCAGACCAATCCGACTGCACTTCGTCGATCGCCCGTGCTTGCAGCTGTCGTGCCTTTGGGCCCTTGACGGTCTATTGCAGACAATCATCTTTATTTCGCGAATGCAAACAAATTGAGGTTTGTTTCTTGTAATTGATCAGATTACTTATAATAACAGTAGCACGTTTCCAACGACTTGATTTGGTTCTAATATTAGGTGTTGTTGGTTATACATTCCTCGCTCGACGTTCAGCGGAAGAACGTACACCCAGCCTAAACAAACAAGGTAAAAGATCCCATGGAGTCATTCTGGGGCTGAAAATGTTAACATGATGAAATGCAAGTAGTAAATATGCTTAGCCCGAACGATAAAGAAACTTCTCTAGAATGTTACACTCAGAGGAAGGACAAAAATTACGTCCACTTGAAAAAGGTTACCTAACACAGCAAGAGCATAACGTCTCTCATATAGTCAGTCACTTTGCAAAACAGTTCCGAATGGAGTCGGGAGACGCCTTGCAAAGGTTCGGATCAATTACGATCAGCCTTTCTGTTGTAAAAGTGAGTAAGAAAATAAACGTGAAAGGGAGGAAACAGAGAAACTCACGTGAGTAGTAACTGATAAGATCTTTTATATTCGGGAAAGTTATTCGATTACTGATGTAGTAACCCGCGTCGTTGTCCAGAACGCGAATTCGATAATGTTTGACGACCCACATGTTTTTATCTTGGTCGTAATGCCGCACCGAGAGTGCGTAGTTGTTTGCTTCTGAATTGAAAGAAGAAGCAGAAAAAACAAAAATCAGCAAACAGGTCTGTGAATGCGTCTGAAATAGTTCAACAAATACATCAGTAAACAACGAGACGTTGGGGGTTTCAACCCCAGTAATGGGTAAATTTTGAAATTCAAATTTTGAACGACAAACTGTTGGGGTCACGTGTTATATGTGCTGTACGTCGTCAGACCACCAAAGGCTAAAAAGAGTAGTCTCGAAGGCTGCCACTCAAGACATGACAACCAACCAAAATGAATAGAACTGGAAGTACAAAGCTGTATACTCGATTAGGGAGAACAAGCAGAAAGCGTAGATAACTCAGGGGGAAAATGAACACCTGAAATGACCAGCTCAACAAAAAGGTATACATGCAATTGACCTATGCAAATCCAATAAAGCCGCACAGAGAAAAAGTAAAAATGGAACGTCAAGAGGATAGCTGAGGCTTAAACAATAATAAAAACATGGTTATTAAATTTCCGTCATCTCTGAATGATAAAGAACTCGACAATATACACAAACACGTTTTTGGTTTCTAGATCATAAGTTGTTCGATGTCATGCGACACATTCGATAACAACTGAGCTCAAGCCTGCAAAGTCGGCGCATAGACGTCAATCGTCCCTAGATATTTGACCATCGATGACTGCGTTCGTTCGTTCGCACGGAGTAGCACAAACAGGTAGGCAACGGATAGGTTGGGTAGTGGGTATTTGGTAGACTATCAAGCGAGCCCTTTTGTTCGGTCTTTGCGTTTGCGTAGACCTAGATGGGTAGGCCATGTATTAAGAATGCCAGCTAGTCATCTGCTACACTGAACACTGTAGATGCTACGGCCGACTGGCGTAAAGTTCGAGGTGGACAGACGATGACTTGGTATAAAGCAATGAAGACGTTCACCAAGGGATTAGCCAATACAAGTCGGGTTCGTTACTCGGGTTGGGGCCCGGATCAGATGGCTAGATAATTTAGGCGAGATTTTGGCTAACCGGACTTAGTGGTGAGAATGTTGCTGTTGTTTGACCGAGTTGTCTCTGAAGTACACCTCATATCGTCGGGCAATAAAAGCCGTTATCTTATTGATGGTGCCTTACTTCCACTTATATCTCGGTTATTTGTTTGTAAGGTGTGAGCACTTTGATGTGGAGTGTTTGAATACAGATAGTTGGTTTTGGTAATCAGGTCCCCTTTCTTCCTTTTCAACTTGGTGGGGCTTAATTGTTAATTTACGGTTGTGGTAGCTAACTATCAGCGAGAATCACTGACATAATGTTGCCTAGAATGATGATGAAGTAGTCCGGACAAAAATCTGTAGCTGCATGGTTGACAGGCGGAAATTTACTGTGAAAAGTGAACAACCATATACACGAGGTACTCTCCCATTATATATACATATTTGAAATACCTAAAAAGGACACACACTGAGTTGTGACGGTTCAAATCCACACTAGGATCCGTTAACAAACAAGCAAGTATATATATATATATATATATATATATATATATATATATATATGATTCCCACCAAAAAGTCAATAACATTCGACGGAGGCATAATTTAACGTTAAAAGCCCTCAGCTTTCAAACCCACATAATGCACTGGTCGCCCGGCTGTCATTTCTAAGCCTATCCAGGCAGCGCGGAAAGTACAGGACGCAATAATCCACGGTTCAACATATGCAGACCGTGTCCGAGCCACCAAAGCGTGTGAAGCGAGGTCGACACATTTATTCATTTAATTCGTTCATCCATAACGGTTAAGAACCTGACCAGAAAGTACTGTGACTCGAGCATTGTCTAACGCGACACTGACGTGGAATAACCCCGAAGAAAGACTTAGCGACAAAGATAAAACAAGAATGGGCGAAAGAACTTGCAGTGTTACTAGTAGAGACAGGCCAATAACTGCGGGACATCTAGGAAAGTGTTTATAACCAGCGATGTGAGCAATCACAAAAACACCAGCCCAATAGGCGATACCTATTCACTTTACTTAATGAAACAGTAGGGCTTTTCATATTACGTAACCACATCGTTGCTTGACAACTCTGCGCTTTACCCAAACAGCTGGTGGTTTTGGTAAACAATGCCGGCATAGAAAACGTTAAGCTTGTATGCAGACTACGTGACCCAACCACAGTAGACTGTACAATCTGAATAAATGATCAATTGACTACGTAACCGAACATTTCGAAGTAAACGCTGACGAATGTCCATGTTGCTTAGGCAAGTATTCCACTTATGTGCTACCTAGCGGATACAAGGATGGTCACACTTCACAAGTCTGTCAACATCTTCGTCGTGGACAGGCCATGGTTCCTAACTACAGAACAAAACAGAACGCATACACGCAATGTATGTCCTTCTTTTTCGTCTTTTTATCTGTTTTAGACGCCATATATAACGCAAGTTGGCACAGGCGACACGTGCCTTTGCTATTCTTGCTAGTACTTAGTCAACGATATGGGGCAACGAAATAGAACGCTCCAGGTATTCAGACCTGTCCAAAGTCTCAAGCGACCTTCAGTGAAGAACGTGCTACGTTTGCTTACTCAGAAAATACGCCAGGGAACTGTAGCGTTGGCCAATTAGTGCCCTCGCCACATAAGTGCTACGATGACACCAGTGAATGAAAATAGGCTTGGAAAGTTCGCCCGGGCGGAGTGATTTTGACAGCCATATAGGACTGCGTGTATACAAATATTATACGCCTTATCATACAATGACACTGATATCAAACCGACGTCACACAGCTTCGATAGTCCAGCTTCACGTCTCATGAAAGCAAATACAACTACCCGGGTAAGTAAAATGTGTAACCATCTCCAACATGTACCAAAGACGCTGCCTACGACCATAATGATGATGATGGTGAGAGCAGGTACAGGTTCTTCCCAGTCTTACAGTAAAACCCTACATTTCGATGAAACGGAGATCAGGTCGAAGCGACGAAGTGATACAGCCAGTTTACCAGGCACTTCCTATACTGCATATGTAACGTTACAGATTACAGCAATGTCGTTCGCATACTCTCAGCCTCAAGGATGGTCGCCGAGAGACAGTTCCACACCTTCATATTGGCGATTAACTAGAGTGCTATTCAGAGTGTCGTCACCAACAAAGTAAAACAGAGAGGAAATCGTGCTAACCCTGACAAATACCACTCGTGATGTTAGAAGACGACGATACTTCACCACATGCCTCCATTCTGTCTGAGGTCTGATGATAAAACGCTTTGCGTATGTTGAAGTACACACCATCCCGCATGAGACAAACCCAAAGTGCTCCTTTGTCAGAGTGGGCATACAATGATCTAAACGGGTTCACAAATTTCTCTGAGACTAAGACAGTTCCTGGGAAGGCTACGAGCAACCAAATCGAAGTCCGCCGTTAGGTACAAAACACCAAGGCCATCGGTTGTCTGTAAGAGTACCGATGCTCCAAGATCACGGTAAGATGTTGTCAAGGCTTCTCTCAGTAAATTGAACTCTTGCCCGCTCTTCATGTGTCTCACTTTCCCTTGTTTTAGTGGGTCAACGTGAAATTAGACCAGTGTATAACTTGGACGCAAAGCATTCTAGGCTGATTTCTCCGTGGTTTTCACAAAGAATTCAGACCTTATTTCTGAGAATCAGAATAACCGTTAGTAAGCAGCAATCACGAGGTATCTCTTCAGCCTCCCAAACCATTTGAAAGAGTTTCAACAGTTCTGATATCAACCTCTTTCTA
The DNA here is from genome assembly GCA_014338405.1 of Paragonimus skrjabini miyazakii. Lineage (NCBI taxonomy): Eukaryota > Metazoa > Platyhelminthes > Trematoda > Plagiorchiida > Troglotrematidae > Paragonimus > Paragonimus skrjabini miyazakii. The sequence continues at coordinate 13,966 of JTDE01020784.1, read as the reverse complement.
ACATTTTCGAAGGGGAAAAAAGATCCACACTTGGAGCCTTGTTAAGTTATAATAACCCATATTCACTAACGCCACTTCTGCTTTCGAAGGAGGGCTGTCTAGAACCTGATAACTGACTATTTGAGTCCCGTCGTTCATTCGATTCGGTCGAAGCAAGCTTAGGTGTTCTTCAAAGTATACAACCCACCTGCCAAGTCGACGCGACTTATCTGTAACGTGTGAACCAAATTTTAAATATTGTCTCGCTTACACCTGCCTGACTACCAAAATAACAAAAAATCGGAAAAAATTGCATTCCGTCATTCCCAAACAATAAGCATCGTCCTCCCTTTCAATCGTGTGGTCGAACAGCGGAATCGATCGACACCTGGTTAAAAGGTTTATCAACGTGATGGAAATTTAATTGTCACAACTAGGCTGTCCCTTAGGAGCACACTTCGCATTTTTTTTTTACAGCTGTTGATCTTTGGTCTCTCACCCGACTCAAACTAAGTAGGTTGTTCTTCAGTGTCACCTGCTACGCATTTTTTACAAACTGTTCGCTTAAATTTCAACCAATTATCTAACCCTCTAAGTAAACAAAAGAACGAAACAAGCGTGTACAACAGAGTTTAGGAGGCTGCTCAAAAATGTATGACAGTCATCAACAGAGTGGCAACATCTGCAACTGACTGATACATGATCATTTTTGTATCCATAGCTGAGGTGTACAGAGTAGTCACTGTGTGATACTGCATCGTGTTGAAATATGGTACTCGAGATATACACTACGGGATGCATATATCTACAGGCTTTTCGCCGCAGTCAGGGCGTAGTGCTCGGATACCAGGAATGCCACATAGCCGTTTCTCCTCTGGAGCAAGAAGATAAAGTTAATCACTTCAATCTTCTGCTGGCAAGATGTCTGAATATATGGTCTGCTTCAGAAGATCGATGAGACCATTATGGAACACATTCTTAGCAGTGCCTGAACCGAAGTCTGTTGGGGGCGAAAATCGGTATACGGAACTCACAAAGCATTCCTGATTTCTGCCAACAAATATTGACCAGTGCATTTAGACTGACAGTGCACGAGCGATCGTACACCGGGATCCACTCGAGACATCACTGCTCTTTCTCGGAATCTAATGTGGCCCCGACAGGTCTGACAACGAGATTCAGCCTCGAAATTACCATCATCATCATCAT